>JAAKBH010000250.1:0-56848 GCA_019776075.1 Amaranthus palmeri | reverse complement strand
CGAGTTTGATACCGGTCGACTATTGGTCTAAAATAATCGGGACATGTCGGGTTACGGGTCAACATCAGGTCAAGTTTCGATCGGTTAAAGGTCACTGCACCTCGGGTCAACTAGCGGGTCGGATATAGGTTCATTTCGGACGGTATTGCAGGTCGGGGTCAATTTTTTAAAGCCCTAATCACAATTATAATATATAATAAAAGTTAAAATGCTAATGAAGTTTATCACATTAATACACTTGAATAGATATTCTGATGAACTATTCCCTTATAAGTGGATGCTAATGTAGTTGAAAAATCTTTAATAATACAGTATAATGTTGTTATACTTACATGAGTGTTTTATTTTATATAACACATACTAAAAATGTATATTTAATGACTCTTTTGTCGTGAATTTACAATTGTAATTGCATTAGGAATATAAGAGAGTGGTTAAAAAATAATTATCTAACATTTATAAGTCTTACATTATTTATGGATTAGATACACTTTATTATATATATTTTTTTTTTATTATCAAGATGAGGCTAAAATTTATTAAATGGGATATCCAAGATGGACCACCATTTGTCTAAACAGTAGAACAATAGCTAGCCAATGCCCATTAGCAAGACGATGGGTACATTATTTTGCCTCTCTAAAACGAAAATGAAATGACATTTTGATCCAAGACCGGAAAACAACAGCCTTGATGTTGTTAACCATGGCTTGCGAATGAAGGCAACGCATCAGCTTGCTTGGAGAGCTTTGACTACATTTTGAGCATCTCCTTCAAAATAGTGACTTTGTTCTACTTCATCTCCTGGATCAACTCGATAGCCCACTGGAACACAGAAAGCTCAGCCCTCTCCATTAAAATATACGGCCAGGAAGTTCTGAAGCTGCAAGAAGAACCTTTTCGCTCTTATCGCTAGCCAGGACTCCAAGCCCAACTTTGTCGTCTATGGAACTGGTAGCCGCATCCACATTAATTTTGATGATGTCCTGCTTCGGAGGAAGCCATTTGGAATGTTCCTTACGCTTTGTGCCCTTGTGACCCTGAGTGTTCGCCTTCTTATATTCTGCAAGAAAATAAACAGCTCGATTATAGCAAAGGACAAGATCAATGGAAATTTTTTCAAAATACGAGTCATTTCTGACACACCAAATTTTCCTTGCACACACACAAATTAATTCAATGTCTTCTTGCTTGTTAAGGACAATCCGCAACCCGAGCCATTCTCGAAACGACATTTGACTAGGGGGATCTGATAAACACATATAGTTGGCCCAAACCTGCCGAGCCCAGTGACTCTCCAAAAGAACATGAGAATTGGTCTCAGAAAAAACCGCTTCTTCTATAGTTACCCACACTATCAATCCCCTTATGCTTTAAGTTGGCTCCATGGGGAAGCATATCCCATGAGGCTCTCCATAAGAAAGATTTGGCTTTGGGTGAATGTGAGTCTTCCATAGTTTTACTCTAGATAGGATCCTTACCATTCGAGGAAGAAGCAACCGGGAGGGAATTAAGGGCCATAGAATAAGCATCACGAACCCGGAATAGGCCATCGTCACTAGCCACCTAAACCCTTATATCTGAAATGTTGGAAGAACTAATAGGAGTCTGAGAAATACAATCAACGTCTATAGGTAAGAAAACTTTAGCAATAATATCCATGCTCCAAGACTTTTGATACTTATCAATGCGCGCGTAGACAGTAGCTTCCTTGTCCAAAAATCTGGGCTTCGTAATAATTTTACTAGTGCCATTACCTCCCAACCAAGCATCATTCCACAAATTTATAGTGCTGTCATTGCCGACCCTCCATCTAACTCCAAGGTCCAGGATATCTCTAGAACCTCATATACTCCTCCAGGTATAGCTCGAATTGAAGCCGACCCTAGACTCCAAAACCGAGGACGTAGGATTATATCAAGCCTTCAAAGATTTTGCTAGTAGAGAAGAAGGGTAACAATGAAGCCACCAAATTGTTTGTCCAGGAGAGCATTACTAAACAATTTGAGATCCCGGAAACACAAACTACCTTCACATTTAGGGCGACAAGATCCTTCCACGCCTTTCAAGGACTGCCCCTTTCCGAGTTTAAAGTGCCCCACCAAAAACTCCTAATGATTCGTTCCACGTCGTCACTAAAGGCCGTAGGAAGTTTGAAATAGCTCATCGCATATGTTGGAATAGATTAAGCTACCAACTTTATAAGGGTTTCTTTTCCTGCTTTCGAAAGAAGTTTTTCTTTCCAACGATGAAGTTTCTTCCAGATACGATCTTTTATACCTCCAAATGAAAGTTTCTTGGACCTTTTAAAAAAGGTAGGAAGGCCCAAACACTTGTCATGACTAGATACTTCTTCCTCTTCGGAGGTGTTCCATTTTATGCGCCATAATTAAGATATGAAAAGAGGGTTTATGACCCGAGACAAATGCGCTTCGATTTTCTTTGATGATCATAGGGAGGAAACTCTTCAACATGTTAGCCAGAAGTTTAGAAAAAAGTTTGTAAGATATGTTACATAGACTAATAGGATGAAGCTCAGTCATTTTTGAGGGATTCTTGGTTTTTGGAATAAGAACTACATGAGTGTAATAAACGTCAGCCGGCATATCCCCATTATTTAAGAAATTAAGAACCATATCAAAAACATCATCACCTACAAAATACCAGTCTTTTTTTGTAAAATAACGCAGGCAAACCGTCCGGCCCAAGAGACTTGCATGGATACATCTCATCCAAGGTTGCCTAAATTTCTAATCGATGATAGGGACGAACTAGATTAGCCGCCATGTCTTCAGTGATCCTATTGTTGAGGAATTCTAATTAGTTAACTATTATCTCGAATCGCGACGAAGTAAAAAGATTGGAGAAGTAATCCAGGACAATATTTTTCAACCCCTCGCGGCTCTTATGTTTCACCCCTTCAAAATCCTCTAACACCTTCATTTTGTTTCTCCGACGTTTATTGGATGCTTTGGCATGAAAGTAGGCCGTATTTTTTGTCCACATTTCTAAGAACAAATGGACGGCATCTGTAACATCCCGTAGTTTAATTCGTATCGTTTTAAGAGAGAAAAAGACTTTTTGAATAACCAAATACAGTTCGAGTCAAACTAGGGCATTAAACGGGTAGTTAAAACGAATTCAAGCGAAACAAAACCTGCGGAGCGAGTTCTAATAGTGCTATTATAATCCATCGGACATAAAGACTAAGCAGCGGATAAGTTTGAAAAGGTAGTTCTAATTATTACAACTCGAGAGCGTTCACGCCTCATAAAACCAAACATTTAAAAAGTACGAAAACTTAAGCTCATAATAAATTCTGGACTTTGACAATTTATTTCTCTCATAGTAATCCTCACTCCCCATACCTGCAATTAACTTACTGCTAGTCATTATCCAAGAAGGAAACGACATCATCGCAGGATCGTTAAGACAAAAAAGTACACGTCAGCAACAAGTCATAATTCAATTAACTCGAGTACGACAAATTTAAAGATATTAACTTTAATAATTTCTTGTTTCAGTTAGTCAGTCATACTGCTGTATCCTTTTTCAGCCATACTGCTGTATCTATTCCAGCCATACTGCTGGTACCACTTCAAACTCCATAGGCGAGACAATACATTAGGGGGAGCTAACCCCTAAGCAAGTCTCTACCATAGACACACGTCCTACTTCGGTGTTTATGGTTAAGTATGCATACCCCCGCGGTGGCTCATAAGCTCCAAAGGCCGCGAGTAATTCATTCCACCAATTGACGTCATACTACGTCCACTTTCAAGTTAGTGAGGTCATACTACCTCTACTTATTAAAATGTTATAATGAAATAACTTATTCGGAAGCGTATCAATATTCATACTACATGCCCATACTTTAATTTACCTTTGTTACCATTATCATATGGTACGTAACATATACTATAATTCTATGCTGCGTGTACGTACCTTAAACAAGATAACCAATTCTCAAACATCTTAATCAATTCCCCGTCACGAATCGACTTATTACAAGGTTCAATCGTATTCGGGAAATAAGCACACATACACACTTTCCTCAAATCAAACCATAACACATACATATAACTACTACTACACTTATAATACCACAAACATCATGAACATCTATCACATACTATAACATGGTAAACGCACAAACTAGGACAGCATACATAATCTGTCCAGAAACGCGACTTAAAATTGTCAAACTGAAAATCCGACTTCACCGTTGCGTCCGGAAGGCATCAAAACCCCCGGGTACCAATTTTCATAATTTATAACATAGTATAAGTATTTTTAACTTAATTTCAAAGCCAAAATTGCTCCAAAAACACCCTTTTTCACCATTTTCAAAACCTACGGGATTTTGTCAATTTTATTAAAAATACATACAAATTCCAAAGTTCACATTTTCTATTAAATTCATACCATCAAAATCATACACTCATGCCCACATATTAAAAATTATTTTCATAACTCCAAAATAATTCATTTCTTACCAATACAATTTTTCCTAAACAAATCATTCATCAACACATTAGAATTTACATACCTCACAAAAATAATTCCTCATACTACAGCACAAATTTCTCCATGAACAACCCTAATTTACATATGTGTTGCTATTATTATTTTTATATATTTACCCATCATCTTAATTTAACATACTCATATAAAAAAAATAAATCATACAACAAAACATCTTACACTAAAATTTGACAAGGCATATATAAAATTCATACCATCACTTTAAATCATGAAAGAAATGGCCATGTATCAAAAATTCACAAATCACATCATTTAATTTAAACTTAATATAAAAATAAATGGAGATTTATACTTACAATTATATGAAAAACACCAAAAATCAAGGTTTTAAGAAGGTACTAGGCGTGTGGCTTGCTAGAGTTTTGTGAGAATTTTCTTGAGGTTTCTAGGAATTTTAGAGAGTTTTCTTAAAAACTTTAGGAAGAAAGGAAAACAAAAATAAAAAGATGATTAAGAAATTAAAAGAGTATAATTAGAAGGAATTATTGTCATGATCTTTCAATTACTCAAATGGGGTTACAAACCACACCAAAAGACCCCATTATTTTTTTTAATGGGTTAAGGAAAAAGATGGATTAAGCATTGCCTCTTTCCATCCTATTAATGGGTTAAGGGAAAAGTTTGGGCCCAAAATAATTTTAATAGTCAAAAGGATTGAAATCTCATGGTCAAGCCCAAAATAAATAATTAAAAATATTATTTATATAAAGTAATATTACTAGTAAATAATTAAACATATCGGGAAAATATCGGGGTGTTACAGACTACCCCCCTTAAAAAAGGTTTTGACCCCAAAACCACAACTTACAAACACAAGACACAAAACAACCACACACACAAAAACTACAAAACAAGCCTAGGTCAAAATAACTAGGTCAAAACAAGCACACAACAAAAGAAACTAGGTCAAAACTACTCAACGCGCGAAAATCCTATCGCCTTCCACCCCCCTTTAAAAAGTTACGTCCCCGTAACTCACTAATCTGAGAGAAATGGTGTGGATACTTCTCTCGCATGGAAGCTTCTGTTTCCCAAGTTGCCTCTTGTGACCGATGATTTGACCACAGGACTTAAACCATTACAACATCCATTCGCCGAGTACTGCGAACCTTTCTGTCTAAAATCTGAATAGGTTGCTCCTCATAGGTTAGGCTCTCATCAAGCTCTAATGGCTCTTGGTCTAGGACAGGCGAAGAAGCCGCAACATAACGTTTTAACTAGGAGATATGAAAAACGTCGTGAACCTTACCTAGCCCACTAGCCAACGCTAACCGGTAAGCTAACTTCCTTATCCTTTCCACAATATCATAGGGACCAATTAAACGTGGGCTTAACTTTCCACGAGCACCAAAATGCACCACGCCTTTCATTGGTGACACACGGAGTAGAACCTTGTCGCCTACTACATACTCATCAGGCCGACGACGAAGATCTGCATATGATTTCGATCGATCTTGGGCTGCCTTTAGTTTCTCGCGAATTAGCTTAACTTGTTCAGTCATTTGAACTAACAAATCCAGTCCTAAGGTGACAGACTCAGTGAAATCATCCCAAGACACTGGACTACGGCACTTGCGACCATACAGTGCCTCAAACGGAGCCATTTGAATTGTAGCCTGATAACTATTATTATAAGAGAACTCCACAAGATCCAGATGTTCATCCCAAGAACCCTGCCATTCCATGGCTACTGCTCGCAACATGTCCTCCAATACCTGATTAACACGCTCGGTTCGACCATCCGTCATCGGGTGGAAGGACGTACTATAAGAAGAGTGGTTCCCAAAGCATGCTGTAAGGATTTCCAGAAATGTGACAAGTATCGAGTATCTCGATCGTAGACAAAAGTACGAGGTATCCCATGATATCGAACCACATATTTAATGTAAGCACAAGCATGTTGTTCCATATCCTACTTACAATTCATCGGAATAAACCTTGCAGACTTAGTAAGCCTATCCACAATAACCCAAAGAGTATCATTACCAGCCCTAGTTCGTGTCAAACCTAACACGAAATTCATAGAAATATCATCCCACTTCCATACCGGAACTTCTAGACATTGTAGTAACCCAGCTGGTCTTAGATGTTCACTCTTAACCTTTTGACACGTTAATCACTTGGAAATTTTTTTTGCAATATTCTTCTTCATTCCCGACCACCAAAACATGCCCTTTAAATCTTGATACATCTAGTCCCCACCAGGGTGAATTGAGTACTTAGAGTTATGCCCTTCCTTCAACAATCTCTCCTTTAGAGAATCATACCCATCTGGTACACACCATCGTTCTTTGAAACGAAGACTACCATCGTCATGAATTGTAAAACCTTAAGCTTCACCTTCACTAACCTGCTCACCAAGCTTAACAAGCTTGGGGTCGTTCAATTGTCTAGCCATAATTTCCTCAAAGAACGTAGGTCGAATAAGCAAAGCCCCCAACTTGGCCTCTAACTCTCCTTCTTTTATTATCTCCAAATTCATTCTCTCAAACTCCTTACTTAACTCCTCAGACATTATCAAAGTCGCCACCGAGCGGTTTGATTTCCTACTTATAGCATCGGCGACCACATTTGCGCGACCTTCCTGATAAGAAATCTCTAGATCGTAATCACTGATTAATTCCAACCAACGTCGTTGTCGCAGATTAAGCTCGGGTTGTGAAAACAAGAATTGTAAACTTTGGTGATCTGTGAAGATCGTACATTTCACTCTATACAGATAATGATGCCAGATCTTCAACGCAAAAACCACAGCTCCTAGCTCTAAGTCATGCGTTGGATAATTGACTTCGTGAGTCTTCAACTGTCGCAAAGCATAGGCTACCACCTTCCTATCCTGCATTAGGACACAACTCAAACCATGTTTGGAAGCATCGCTATACACGGAATACTCCAAAGAAGGATCAGGTAAGACCAATATTGGGGCAGTAGTTAACTTTTCCTTCAACAATTGAAAGGCTTTCTCGTAGTCTTCGGTCCACTCAAAATTCTTCTCCTTTTTCATCAAGGATGTAAGTGGGCGAGCAATACGGGAAAAGTCCTTTAGCAACGACGATAATACCCGGCTAAACCCAAGAAACTCCGAATTCCGTAACATTTCGAGGTGTAGACCAGTCTCGGACGGCCTGCACTTTCGTCTCATCGATTGAAATACCATCCTTAGAGACAAGATGACCCAGGACAGCCACCTGTTCTAACCAAAACTCACACTTTGAAAATTTCCCATACAACTAATTTTCCCTTAGAATCTGCAAGACTAACTTTAGATGTTCTCGGTGTTCTTCTGGAGTCTTAGAGTATACCAAAATGTCATCAATGAACACTAGCACACACTTATCGAGATATGCATTAAAAACCCGATTCATCAATCCTATAAAAGCTACTTGTGCGTTCGTCAACCCAGAAGGCATCACAGTGAATTCGAAGTGTCCGTCCCGCGTTCTGAAAGCTGTTTTACTGATATCCTCCTCCTTAATACGTAACTGATGGTACCCTAACCGCAAATCGATCTTTGAAAAGACTCCAGCTCCTTGAAGCTGATGAAAAAAATCATCGATCCGTGGTAACGAGTACTTATTCTTAACGGTGACCTTATTCAGTTCTCTGTAATCAATATAGAGACGCATAGTTCCGTCCTTTTTCCTCACAAACAACACCGGGCTCTTCAGGGAGAAACACTAGGTCATATATAACCCTTTTCTAACAACTCCTCTAATTGAACCTTCAATTCCTCCATCTCCTTTGGGGCCATTTGGTAAGGAGCTTTTGACATTGGCCCTGTCCCAAGTAATAATTCAATCAAAAAGTCTACGTCCCTTCTTGGTGGCATATCAGGAAGTTCTTCTGGAAAAGCATCCTTAACGTCTTTAACGTCCTTGACCACCAGAATGTTCTCAAGACGCACCTCCCGCTCCTTCACCATACTTATACTACACAGAAACCACGGTTGCCCTTACTTGATTAGTTTTCTGACTTTCAATGACGACACGATTTTTACCTTCGGTCCCTTAGGAAGACTCCTATATTTAACCTTCTCCCCCTAGGTCCACTTAGAGTCACAGACTGTTCTTCACAATCTATTATCGCTTTATATATATTTACCAATCCATCCCAAGTATTACATCTTGATCATCCATTTCTAGAGGAAATAAATCACTCGAAACTTTTACTTTTCCTATCTTAACCAACACTTCACGAAACAATATACTACAATGAAAAGTCTCTCCAAAAGGAATATCGACGGAAAGAGATGTTTCCTTGGGGTTTTTCCAAAGCTAATTCCATAACTCTAGATTTTGAAATGAACGAGTACGATGCACCAAGAATCAAAAAGTACTTTAACAAACTTTGTATTGATGTACAACGTACCAGTGACCACATCCGACGCTTGCGTTGATTCTCTAAAGTTAACTGCTGAAAGTCTGCCATTATTCTGAGTAGCAGTGGTAGCACCACCTTGATTACCACATTGAACTGAAAAATTCTCGTTTTTAGCATTCCCCTATGGTTGCTGTACACCGGAGTGATTTCCTTGAAACCTAGGGTTTGTGGCACCCCCCAAGTTTCGACCAAAATTACCACCATTGTGGTTTCCCCTTCTAGCTTCTTTACCACTTCGTTCGTTACCGAAACGTTGTTGTTGAAAGCCTCGATGATTTCCCCCTTGTAACTCTTGTTGTTCCAAACGAGTATAACACTCATACATTCTATGGCCTGGTTAACCACAGTGAGAACAATCTACAACATACCCCGCCAGTCCCTTCCTGGGTGAATTTTCTAGCATCTTCTATAGTTATTAATTCTTTCCTTCCCATTGCGGTCATATAAAGGCTTCTGCATCATAACCTCTAGGGTCGAATCCCCTTACTCTTGATGTTCTGGCCTGTATGGAAGCCTTTTTCCTGGAAGCCTCCAAACGGCTTATGCTTCTTGAATTGGTTATGAACGTGATTACTCACATTCATTGCATTCTGAAGCATGGGTTCCTTCCTCTTTTCCCCACAATGACCCATCTTCTCTTATTTCTTCCTAATAACATTTCCAATCTTTGCAGCTCTCTTGTTTAGTTGGTCTAAAGTATCGTATCTATCAGTCTCAATGTGTTTTTGAATCCCATACGATAGACCTAATTCGAAGCGCTTAATTTTCTTTCCCTCAATTGGGACATCTTCAGGGCAAAATTTCAGGTATTCCATAATTTCTGGTAATAGTCATCCACTGTCAAATTCCCCATCTCAAACCTAGCAACTCATTTGTTTTGTCCTTTCTCACATGAAGCGGATATAATTGATCCCTTAACGCCCCCTTAAAACTTTCCCAGCTTAAGTCACCATCGTTTTCAGCTATTAACCTTGTCTTACTATGGGTCCACCAATAGTCAGTGTCTTCCATTAGGAAAAACGCAGCTTGGTCAACCATGAACTCAGCGGGACATCTCACCATACTGAAGAGTTTATCAAATTCTCTCAGCCAGTTTTCCAACATAGGAGGTTCACCTTTCCCACTATAAGTCGAGGGTAACTCTAAGGATTTCTGTCTAGGATTCCTTGCGCCAGCTAGGGCCTTCATTAGGTTTCGAAGCACGCGGTCAGAGTTTCCTCTTTGTTCAGGCCTTTTCAAGAAAGGTGGCATATTGACAGGTATACTAGAGTCTAATAATCGAATCCTCACACTTTTCCAAAATACAACACTTAACCGATTCTACCTACTAATGTTCAAACTTTTATAAACACATTATGTAAATTTCACTTTCCATCTCACGAGGACGAAAAACACGAGAAATAACACAAAAAAATAAAAAAAAAATAATATCACAAAGATGAACAACATTCAGATTCAAATCAGTAATTCCATATTATTTCAATCCAAAACTACTTGGGTATAAAATCCCACATAACCACAATTGGACTACTACAAAAGTCCGAAAATAAACAACCAAATCGTTCAACTAGCAAAATTGTTCACGATTTATTACTACTATGGAACTAGACATACGAACTTGTACGTATGCATACTCAGATGAAGTAGAAACAATAAGGAAAATAAAGGTGACACATCCAAACGGTGCTGATCGTCCATGTATCGTTCAAGGTCAAAATCAGCATCACTAGTGTCATCGCTAGACATGCTATCAGAATCAGAAGGAGTTCCTACAGATAAGGAATCACTCAAAGACAGTCGCTATGTGGAATCAGAAAGTTCTACAATTACTGGTTTAGGTGGTCTTTCCTCCCACATAATGATTTCACTTTCTTCCTCACTCATAGGATATTCTCGCCTCACTGGCCAACCCCCTAAAATGACTATGTCACTATCACTATCGTTCATAGTATCATTTCTATCAACTATTTCCCTTTCCATATCAGCATCATAATCGTCTCGCACATTATCGTCATAGGGTTCTACGACTTCTCCTAAGGAATCTTCCTCCATATCATGCTCTTGTTCCTCTTCAGGATCTTCCTCCAAATCCTCCTCGGGTTCCTCTTCTGGATCCTTATCGGAATCCTTATCCAGGTCCTCTTCAAAATCAAACTCATCAAGTTTATCAGTAACATTGAGTTTAGGTCATCTACGGGAACAACCTCCTCAATAATGTCAGCCCTTGCCCCACTAGACTTTGGAATGTCAATTCCATCCCGACCCATAGTCTCTACTACTCTAACCCTTCTGCCGATTTCTTGATCAAACTGTTCAATTAACTCATTCAGTTCAGCCAACTGCTCATCTATTATACTCTCATATACTTGTTTAGATTTCTTGTAAATCATTTCCATATTACGTGTATAGTCTAGGTCACTTTCATCCTCTTTTCTATCCCAAATTCCTAAAGCCTCAATCTCTGCCCAAGCTGGTGCATTAACTAAACCTCTCCAGGGTTCTTCTAGGGTACCAATTCCCTCTTCAGAAGGTCTCTTTCTAAGATAAGACAAAAAAAAAACATTAATCAAACTTTCTGACACACAAAGAAAGCAAACGAGACAATCCATTTCTAAGATAAGACAAAGATAGATATAAAAAGAATACTACAAATGTATAAACATAATTTCTACCATACGCACATTAAAACTTATGTATGACAACATACTTAAAGACACTAAACAAAAGACATAATATCCCCTTAATGTCTACCCATTACTCTCGTCATCATTTATTCCTTGTTACTCTTTCTGTTTAGATAAATAAAACTAAATAGAACTCCCGCTCTGATACCAATTGTAACATCCCATAGTTTAATTCGTATCGTTTTAAGAGAGAAAAAGACTTTTTGAAGAACCAAATACAGTTCGAGTCAAACTAGGGCATTAAACGGGTAGTTAAAACGAATTCAAGCAAAACAAAACCTGCGGACCGAGTTCTAATAGTGCTATTATAATCCATCGGACATAAAGACTAAGCAGCGGATAAGTTTGAAAAGGTAGTTCTAATTATTACAACTCGAGAGCGTTCACGCCTCATAAAACCAAACATTTAAAAAAGTACGAAAACTTAAGCTCATAATAAATTTTGGACTTTGACAATTTATTTCTCTCATAGTAATCCTCACTCCCCATACCTGCAATTAACTAACTGCTAGTCATTATCCAAGAAGGAAACGACATCATCGCGGGATCGTTAAGACCAAAAAGTACACGTCAGCAAGAAGTCATAATTCAATTAATTCGAGTACGACAAATTTAAAGATATTAACTTTAATAATTTCTTGTTTCAGTTAGTCAGCCATACTGCTGTATCCTTTTTCAACCATACTGCTGTATCTATTCCAGCCATACTACTGGTACCACTTCAAACTCCATAGGCGAGACAATACATTAGGGGGAGCTAACCCCTAAGCAAGTCTCTACCATAGACACACGTCCTACTTCGGTGTCTATGGTTAAGTATGCATACCCCCGAAGTGGCTCATAGGCTCCAAAGGCCGCGAGTAATTCATTCCACCAATTGATGTCATACTACGTCCACTTTCAAGTTAGTGAGGTCATACTACCTCTGCTTATTAAAATGTTATAATGAAATAACTTATTCGGAAGCGTATCAATATTCATACTACATGGCCATACTTTAATTTACCTTTGTTACCATTATCATATGGTACGTAACATATACTATAATTCTATGCTACGTGTACGTTAAACAAGATAACCAATTCTCAAACATCTTAATCAATTCCCCGTCACGAATCGACTTCCTACAAGGTTCAATCGTATTCGGGAAATAAGCACACATACACACTTTCCTCAAATCAAACCATAACACATACATATAACTACTACCACACTTATAATACCACAAACATCATGAACATCTATCACATACTATAACATGGTAAACGCACAAACTAGGACAGCATACATAATCTGTCCAGAAACACGACTTAACATTGTCAAACTGAAAATCCGACTTCACCGTTGCGTCCAGAAGGCATCAAAACCCCCGGGTACCAATTTTCATAATTTATAACATAGTATAAGTATTTTTAACTTAATTTCAAAGCCAAAAATGCTCCAAAAACACCCTTTTTCACCATTTTCAAAACCTACGGAATTTTGTCAATTTTATTAAAAATACATACAAATTCCAAAGTTCACATTTTCTATTAAATTCATACCATCAAAATCATACACTCATGCCCACATATTAAAAATTATTTTCATAACTCCAAAATAATTCATTTCTTACCAATACAATTTTTCCTAAACAAATCATTCATCAACACATTAGAATTTACATACCTCACAAAAATAATTCCTCATACTACAACACAAATTTCTCCATGAACAACCCTAATTTACATATGTGTTGCTATTATTATTTTTATATATTCACCCATCATAAAAATAAATCATACAACAAAGCATCTTACACTAAAATTTGACAAGGCATATATAAAATTCATACCATCACTTTAAATCATGAAAGAAATGGCCATGTATCAAAAATTCACAAATCACATCATTTAATTTAAACTTAATATAAAAATAAATGGAGATTTATACTTACAATTATATGAAAAACACCAAAAATCAAGGTTACAAGAAGGTACTAGGCGTGTGGCTTGCTAGAGTTTTGTGAGAATTTTCTTGAGGTTTATAGGAATTTTAGAGATTTTTTTTAAAACTTTAGGAAGAAAGGAAAACAAAAATAAAAAGAATGATTAAGAAATTAAAAGAGTATAATTAGAAGGAATTATTGTCATGATCTTTCAATTACTCAAATGGGGGTTACAAACCACACCAAAAGACCCCATTATTTTTTTTAATGGGTTAAGGAAAAAGATGGATTAAGCATTGCCTCTTTCCATCCTATTAATGGGTTAAGGGAAAAGTTTGGGCCCAAAATAATTTTAATAGTCAAAAGGATTGAAATCTCATGGTCAAGCCCAAAATAAATAATTAAAAATATTATTTATATAAAGTAATATTACTAGTAAATAATTAAACATATATGGGGAAAATATCGGGGTGTTACAGCATCTTTGCCAAGTTGTCGTTTCCTGTTGTTGCCTCAACTCTCAAAGCTCTTTTTCCACCCTCCAATATTCCTCAAGAACACTAGGAGTTGGATTCATTATACGAACAACTTTAAGTCTTTTAGCCAACCAGCCTAGCCTGTTTTGAGAGGCTAGATACACGTCTTTGTTCAACTGCTCAAGAGCGAAATCATAATCTTCAACTGCCCTGCACCAATCATGATGGAATTTAGCTTTAGAAGAGTCCCAAAAGTTTCTGATTTTCATATAAAACCCAACGCATTGCAACCATCTAGCTTCAAACCGAAAAATTCGATTATCATCCCCCCATCTCTTCTCTTAGATGAAGAATAATGGGAAAGTGATCTGAACCATCCAAACAAGATTTTCCATCGACGCAAAAGGGAAAAGAGACCACCAAGCCGGATTAGCCACACACCGATCAAGTTTCTACTCGATGAATCCTTTAATGCTCTTATTACTCCAGTTAAATTGATGACCAAAAGAACCGATCTCCCTAAGGTTGTTGATATCCAAGTAATCTCAAAACGCATTCATACTATTATAATGGATGCCTGCACATCTCGTTTTGTCGGAATCTTGGAGAATCTCATTAAAGTCTCCCCCCTGACACCCACGCCTCGTCCCTACTAGATCTGCCCAGCTCATTGATTAAATCCCAAGTTTGAAATTTCTTACCATGCTCACGCCACCCTTAAATTCCAGTCACTCTCCAACATGTCCCTCCTTCCTCTCTAACATGACAGTCGATAAAATGATCCTCTAAGGTTGTTACTCTAACCTCCACCTTATCCATCCAAAAAAGCGCAAGACCACCCGTTTTGCCTAGGGCTCCAACACAAGCACTCTTATCAAAACGTAACTGATGTGCTCGATGTAGAGCACATTTATGTCCCTACTTTGGTGTCGAGTCTCATTGTTTTACATTGATTTTATGCGTTATACACTCGATTTTACCTTGTCCTTGTCTCCATAGTGTTTAGAGATTATTTCAGGTGTTTTCGGGAGATTTTGAGGTAAATCGGAACGAGTTTGGGGCTTTGGCATCAAATTCAAAGAAGAGGCACGTGTTTCGAAGCATTTCCGAGCGTCTCGAGTTGTTCCCTAAGTCCTCGCAAAGATCAAAGTTCGTTCGACACATTCGGTCGAATGTGGGGTGCATTCGGTCGAACTCAATGCTGCACACAAGATAAAACACTCACAACTCACTGGAAAGACCGAATCTTGAGCCATTCGGTCGAATTACATGATTCGGGCGTATCCATTAGCAGCTTCGGTCGAATCTCCCAAGGGCTGCCCAAGTTACACTTCAATGCATACTGGAAATACCGAATGTGCAGCCCATTCGGTCGAATGTGGTTGGCTTCGAGCGAATGCAGCCCTAGCCTCGGGCGAATCTTCTTTAAACTCTGCGCAGCGTTTTGTTTCGCGAGCTTATTTCCGTAGGATCTTTTAGGGCTTTTGTCCCCATCTTTTGTAGCCTATATAAAGGCACTCTTATGAACTAAAACCCTATGCTTTAGTAGATAGAAACACTCTCTTCTATTAAACATCATTTTATTGCTTTCATTTCAATTCCTTGCCCTAGATTAGAGATTTATTGCTTTCCTTTACATTTCAAGTCTTGTATTTCATTTCCTTTCATTCAAGCATTTAAGTTTATGTAAGTTTACCTTTCTTTCACTCTTTATTGCTTTTGTTTATCTTTCATCTATGTCATTTAATGTTTTCTCCTTTCATGCTTCATTTATTGCTTTGAATCTTGTTCATTTACTTTTCAATCTAGTTATTGTTGCTCTTAATGCTTTCTAGTTTAGTTAGTAGTTAGAGTTATTGTTCTATCTTTCATTATTGTTGATTTCTTTCTTGCCCTAATGCTTTCAATCATGTTTTCTTACTTGTTCTTAGTTGTAGTTAGTTTAAATATGCTAGAGTAGATTTCTTAAGGATTTTGGTTTGGTGAAACCCTAGGTTTGGTGAATGTTGTTCATATGCTAGTTTAGGGTTGAGGTTGTTGTGGTTTGTTTGATTAATATTCGATGCGTATCTTGTCCTGCCACTCCCTTGTGAGACATAGGGCGATTATGGGTCGTTCGCATTGACTATAGGTCATCAACTTCCCCATGCCATCTTGAGTGTCTCGATTGAGCCACGCTCGATCTCCCTTGACCTAGCTTTGTATGAGAACATAGTATCGACCAAGGATGAATCCTCACCAACCCCGTTTGTTTCCTATTGCTTTTATCAATCTTGTTTATTGCTTTTCTTAGTTTAGTTTAAAACACCCTCCTTTATACACACACCACTCTATTCCTCTACACCTAGCACATAATCTTCCTTGCCCTTGTTCCTTGTGGTTCGATCCCCAACTTACCTCTATACTAGCTATAGTTGTATTTAGGGTGTTTATAAATGTGTTTGATTGACCAAGGCTTCTAGCGTTAAACGACGCGTTAGAAACCCGTTATCACTAACATATCTTGAATACGTCGAAACTCCTTTTTATTGCTTTTCGTTTCACTGAGAAATAGGATCTCAGGGGAAAACTTACGCACCAAAGAATGGAGCGAATTCATTGACGAGGGGCTCCCAAGTCCTCGACAATTCCAAAAGATAATGTCCTTCATTGAGAACCGAGAGCCCATCTCGTGGGGCTCGCCACATTTCTAGCTTAATGCGATAAGACCTGGTCAACCTCTATGGGATAGATCTTTTTTAAAAATTCCATGATCATCCACCTCTACCATGTATTCATCGAATTCCTCCACCATACTAAGTCTTTTTACTCTCACAGGAGTATTAATGGAAAGGCTTGCGTGCTGTAGAGATCGATCTCGACCCATTTTCTTCCACTTCTGAACACATTTTCCTGGTAAAGATTTCTTTTGAACTATTTCAAACACACTGTTAGTCTCTGCATGGCTAACAGTACCATGCACTTCCACGCCCCCATATGAAACAGACTCAAGAACAGCCTTCTGATCATGGATAAATTTGTTTAACTCATTACTATCATCTCTTTCATTTTGCTGGATCTCATCTTTCTTTAAAGAATTCAAGTAATCATTAATATCAATCACATCCTCGACCTCAGTCCCCACGTGCTCTTCCTTGTTACCAAATTCTAGGACCACTTTTACAAACATGGATGTGACATTAAGAATGTTATTATTTTGTATCTCGTCAAGGGTTTTCTTAGGAGCCAACTTCTTGGTAAAGAAAAGCTTCTTACAAAAAGTATTTTTCATCGTTGCCTCTCCCATCGATTCTTTCTTCACCATTGGCTTCCATGGAGAAGCTTTTAACCATGCGCCAAAAAGTTTAATCGGGGAATTCTCCCCAAAAACATCCTTACACTCGTTTGTCCCATGCCCCAAGTTTCCACAATAAAATTGCATAGAAGCGGAAGCTTCTCATATTTAACCGGACAATGACACGTTTCTCCACCTCGAATCTTGATAGCAACAGATTTTTTCACTAGCTTACGCACATCCAGCCTTACCCTAATAATGCGAAGTGATTTCTCCATACCAAGACTATCGGACTCATCCATTTCCGCAAATTCTCTTATTTTATCCCCCATTATGCGAGCATTATTTTCATTACACCTACACCTAAAAGGAATATTATAAACCCGAACCCATATAAGAAGGTCAAAGAATTGGAAATTGGACGGTTCTTATACCGTCGCCATATCTGACAAAAGATTTGCCACCTTATCGAAATGCCACGGTTGGCCCTTGAGGACTTTCTCCTTATCTCTCAAATGATAAAACTGAAACTGATACAAATTCTTGCCAATCATAGAAACATCAACTCCATATTGCGTGAACCAAACATTTTTGATGGTTGTCATGAACGCTGTCGGATTAAGAGTACGTTCGGACCATAACTTGCCTATCAACCTCAAAGAAATGCGGTCATCCTCCTCAACATCATCATCGTCGACCCATTCACAGACTTCCTCCTGATCCCCTACATCTTCTCCAGAATTATGGCCATCGGAAATAGGAGAATCATTACTTACCCTTTCCGCAGACACTGCATCCTAGCTCCTTGAATGGGGGGACTCTTCTTGAATCAAAGACTTGCCTAAACCTTCCGCCGTTTTCCCCGTACAATCAAGCTAAGATAGTGACCCTAGCCAAAAGAAATAGAAAGAAAGAGAAAAGAGAGAGGGGAAGGAAAGAAAGAGAAAAGAAAAGAAGACAAAGATTTGCAGAGACGCCGGAAAGCTACCGAACATGGCTCCCTGAAGGAGAAGATACTAGTACTTGACTAGAGAAAACCCTTAGTCTAGAGAAAGGGACTTTTTTAAGGATTCATGCTTTACACATTATTAATATTAATAATCATATTAGCATTAATGTGAACTTGTGGAATCTAGTTCACCATTAGTTATTTTATTGCAATTACAATCACAATCATTTCCAATAGAACTCTTTGTTAATAATTTACATTGCATAATGGAAAATGAAGGGATTGACCTAAAAATTACACTGTAAATTGACAAAACCATTGATACATGAAGTGATAAATTGACAAATTGCAAAACAATTGTAATTAATTCATGAAGTGATGACATTTGTCACAATTGATTCATGAAAAGACACTTGTCACACATGTTTTTGAATTGGTTTATGTATGTATATGTATGTATGTATGACTATATTTAACCGACTATTTAACCTACGTGAAATTTATTATTAAAATATCTCTATTTAATTTTTTTTTTTGTTATTTGCTTAAATAAATTTATAATTATTTACTAAACAAACCAATTTTAGTTTAGCGAGATTTATTAAACTTAATTAAAACGAAAATCGAATGGCTTAAAATCAGGGCTATTACACTACAAAAAAACACGGAGCTTTTCGACGGAAAAACACTAGTTTTTTCAACGGTTTTAAGCGTCGAAAAATTTATTTTCGACGCTTGGTAAAGCGTCGAAAAAAATAGTCACGAATCTTCGACGCTTTTTTTTGACGCTTATTTCCGTCTATAAAATGAATTTTTCGACGCTTTTAACTGTGAAAAATAAGATTTTGCGCATTAAAACCAAACTACTATTTCACCCTTTTCGACGCTTTAACGTAGAAAATATATTAAATATTTTCGACGGTTTAAAGCGTCGAAAATGGTGAAATATTAGGCTCAATTCCATGCTACTGTTTTACCATTTTCGACGCTTTAGCGTAGAAAATATTAAATATTGTCGACGGTTTAAAGCGTCGAAAATGGTGGAAAAATATTTTTCGACGCTTTAAAGCGTGGGAAATACTAAATGTATTAGCCTTTTAATATTTTATTTACGTTAGTATCTACAATTTGTTTACACGTTGTTCAAACATAAGGTTCTTTATAATTCACCAATAATACAACGTAAAAAGCACCAAATTAAAAATCAAGAAATAATTTAAACATCAAAAATATATCAAAATTGTATAAATACTAGAAATTCCAAAATAATTTTAAATGAATTTTATTCAAGAATAAAATTGTATAAATACTAATAGGTACAATAAATACTACAACAATTAGTTCTGCACTTAGGATGATTGATGATGCTTAAGTTTATGGTTGACTTGCCATAATGTTGTACGTACAATGTCTTGCTTTCTCGATTCAATTGACGTCGTCATGCACCTTATGCTGACATTCCTGCATTCAAAAACAATATTTTGATAATTATATACTTTCTAACTCAATATATTACAATAATAGATCAATAACAAAACAATAACAACTTCTACATTACAACTAAACAGAACCACAGCGCGACGAGACAACAAAACATAAAATTGTAGTGTACGTAGTACATAAAATTTTTAATCCTCTTTTTGTATAAATTAATAAGTAGATAATCAATAATGGCGAATCAAAAATAACATTAAAAATTATTCTAAAAGTAAATTGGTGAACATCAATATATGAAGTTTAATGTATAAATTGAGTCAGTAAACATAAAAAATAAGTAAAAGGATATAGTATAATACCAAATTATACAAAACATCGACCCATATGGTATAAGCACCGAACACTTTTAGAAGCTCCAGCCTATAATTGAGGGTCACCCATTCACGAGACAATACAAGTTTTACACTATTTGTTCGCAGATTCGATGCTGCTCCATTCAAGGAACCCCGAAGAGCTATCAAGAATTTACCTTCTTTCAACTTCTAGAGCAGTTTCTGACAGCAATATACTTGCACACCAATGTGCACAAACAACAAGAATTGATATGTCAAAATGCACAACAATACAGGAAATAAAGTTCAAGATGTGGCTTAAATTTGCACTAATATGATCTCACTGTGCACCAATTTTGTACCCAAAATTGCTAATTTTCAACAAACACAAAGTATTCTTTCAAATGGCACACAACATGCACTCAAGAGACCAACAATACCCACATGAAATGACACAAAAAGAATAAGAAAAGAAAGCACAAAAAGAAAGAATCTAAATCTGAAATAATTTCTAATTTGGCTTCCAACCTAATGTGATGGTGAATAAAAAACAGATTATTCTATAAATTTTCAGAGATTAATGCTCAATAAAATCAGCACATCAATTTCAATTAATGACTAAACTTTAAGATACTTGCACACTAATGTACCAATAGCAAGGATTAATTTTCAAAGATTAGTGCACAACAAAAGTCAGAAACCAAGAACAAGAAGGATTTTTTACAGACTTCAAAGTACACACAAAGAAAACAGAAGAACAAGAAACAAAATACAGCAGCTGTGCGCACATGTATTGCAACAAATATATTATGACAGCAATATACCAAATCTGACAGTAGCAATGACAGCAGCAATTTTTTTAAATCGATTCTGGATCAAATTCAATTATTAATGTGCATACTAATTTGCTCAAACCATTATGCACAAACAAGAAATTAATTTTATGACATGTGCAACCAAAAAAAAATCAGAACAGATGCTGTGATATGCTTTCTTTTGAAAAAATCATAAACTTACTGTTTTTTTTCACAAAGAACGAATCAATGCACACCTTAATTTGCCTTTAATGGTTGATGAAGAATTCCACAAGAGACGTCCACTGCACAAAATGTAAAATTAAAAATAAATTCTTTTCATGGATCTTGATACAAAATAAATTCTTTAATTGGTGAAATGGATCTAGATACAAAATAAATTCTTTAACTACAAACAAAAAAACTCAAAACCAAACAACAAAAGTTTCATCCAAAAACAAGGGAAACAACAGAGACAGACGAGGAACCTTCATGATTTACCGAAATTTTCTAAAAGATCCTCTAAAATTTCTATAGTAATCGATTAAATAAAATCTTATTCATTAACAATGAACAACAAAAAAAATTAAGCAAGCTATATTTCTTTCATTAGCAATAAATATAATGATTTCAAAAAGTATCATGTAAATTCCTCATAAAATTATATCATTAACATACTTGTAATAGGCATTATACTTATCTAAATTAAAATTAAGTAACAATCTCTATACCTCTACTTTCTTATAATAGGCATATATAGCATTGACATACTCAGTTACTGCTTGTGGATTGTTCTTGTCGCCACTATCAATGTCCACAACTAGCCCAACAATATCCTCCATTCCTACTTCTTCATCCTAAAATGCACACAAATAACCATTGCCAACAAATCAAATATCAGATCAATGAATAACCATATAAGTACCCATCCTTCCTATTGCAATATTTTTCCTTCATTAAAATGAGTTCACATTAAGCTAGAAAGTTGCAAAGCAACTACTATTATGCCAATGATATATGTCAATGATATATTCATTAAAATGAGTTCACATTAAGCCTTTTGAGAAATTAGGTTGTGTTTGGTTAGGAAGAAGACACTCTAAACTATATTGATTACCGTGCAAAATACCCTTCACTGATCAAAATTGAAAAAAGAGAGGTGTAATGACAGGAGGTTTTTTGAATTGGGATAGAGCAAGTAATTCTATGCACTACTTGAGTCGCAAAAAGCCTTTAGTTTGAGACCTCAACACCCATACATTAAAGTAATACCCTTAGTAGCAATCCATTCAAAATCAAACAATTCAGTGACAACTTTTAGCTGTTGCTGCCGGTGACAAACTCAACATCACAACATCTTTAACAGAGCAGTAGCAACAAAATTTATCTACAAGAATGAAACAACAATAATTACATGGCATTACCACATTAGCAACCCAAGAGCTGAGTACACACAAACAACAATTCAGCATAAGCAATTAAACTTATTTAAACAAAACCTAAAATCAATTGTTAAGTAATTAAGTGGAAAAATATAAGATATCATTTCAATATTAGACTATCTTTATTATTTCAATTGATAGCGTCATAGTATCAGTAAGATCGGGCCATCCATTACTAGTACTATTCCAAAAAGATTGATCATCCCCACCCAAAATAACCTTTTGATCTTGAACCATTATTCTCATGTACCAACTCCAAACTCGAATTTAGATTTGACCCATTACCCGACCCGTTTTCAACCGATTTAAGCCCATATTTACTAGTATCATGTTAACAAATTGCCCTTCTGATGCCATACTGATACCCACCACCGCACTTCCTCAAACCAATTCAAGCCCATATTCTCTTGCAGTTTTTACAAAAATGACAAGGTTGAGAAAGATCATAGTTATTATAGTAGCATAATTTGGTATTATTTGAATCACATCTTGGGCATTTTAGTTGTTCTTATTCTGAAAATTCTAGTTGTGTTTCAATTTTTACAATAAATATGGATCTTACATTTTTATGGGTTATTTTGATTTCTAGAAAAAGATTAATGGCAAATAGGCTATGTTTCTTCAAAAACTAAAAAACAACGTTTAATAATCATCACTTACCAAGTGCATACTACTCCATATCTATTCTGATATCTATGTTGGCCCATTTGAGTTTTGATGATGACTTAACAATAATAAACAAACAAAATATTTGTAGAGATTGTTTTGTAGGTAATATATCCGATTATCATAATCGTCGATGGTACCTAAGGACTGGTCAATGGCAATCGTACAAGTCAAAGTCAAAGTCAACAAAGTCAAAGTCAATAGAGAAGATCACTTTGGAAGTCAAAAGTAGAATCCAAGTCTACTGTTCCAGATATTGATAAACTGATGAAGTTGCAGATAGAGACAGTACGTTGTTCCAAACGAAACCGGTCAGAGAAGAAGTCAACAAAATTAATTAAGAAAATTATTTTAATTTTTATTTTTCTTTTTTAGTCTTGTTGTACGGATGAATAGCTATAGAATGCACAAGGAATAAATCAAAGAATTAAATAACTAACTCCTAAAAATAAGCCTCCTAAAATTTAGGATTTTGGCTATTTTTAACTAGAGTCAAAGATTGACTTGGAATAACCACCAAGGTAGTTATTCACATTACTCACGTCAATTGCCCACACATCCCACTATCTTTGATCATGGGATTATGGGTCAACTAAATCTAAAAGGCATATAAATTCATTTTGTTAACCTGCACAAATCTTTGGCGATCAACATTGAGAGAAAAATATTTCCGAAAATATTTGTGCCCAAATTTCGTGAGTTCTCTTTATCAAGAAAAGGAGATCTTGAATGTTTTAAAAGCGTATTAATTCCAAGATCAGATCCTTGTGCTATTCTCGTGTTGTTCATCCAAATTTAGAGAAATCTTGTAAGGGTTTATTTGAGAGAATTTGTAATTAGACTTGGGTAAGTCTAAAGGGGAAGTGAGAAAGAGAAGAGAGAAAGAGAAGGAGAATAGAGAAAGGGAACAAGAAAGAAAACCGAGAGAAGAGAAGGAGAAGGAGAATTATTTTGTGTAATAGAGAATTGAATTACATAAAATAATAGAGAAAAGAAATACCTAGTGGGTCGTGGTTCTTATTCCCACGTTAAATTCATTGTGTTTCTTTAAGTTTTCTTTTATTTTGTTTTGAGTATTTTCTTTATTCAAAATTCCGCAAGAAAAGGGCGAAAATACTCCAACGGGAACAAGTAACAATTCACCCCCCCCCCTCTTGTTACAGTTCATTGTCTCTAGGTGTTTCTACAATTGGTATCAGAGCCCTGTTCCTCATTAAATCAGGAAACCCTGAGAGCCGTATCTTGGTGCTTTAGAGATGATGAAAATGAACGAGCGTATGGAAGAAGGGTACTCTACTCAGAGACCACCAATGTTCGATGGCAAATTCTATACCTATTGGAAAAACAGGATGGAGATCTTCATCAAAGCCGAAAATTATCAAGTTTGGAGAGTCATCGAAGTTGGAGATTTTGAGGTAACTACTACCAACTCCAATAACGAGATTGTTCCAAAACCTATCACAGAATATGAAAAAGAAGATTTTCAAAAGAAGGAAATGAATGCTCTTGCTATCAAATTACTTCATTGTGGGCTTGGTCCTAATGAACACAATCGCATTATGGGTTGCAAATCAGCAAAACAAATTTGGGATCTGCTGGAAGTTACCCATGAAGGAACAAGCGAAGTCAAGCGTTCCAAGATTGACTTGCTCATGTCCAAATATGAAAGATTTGTTATGGAACCTAAAGAAAGCATTCAAGAAATGTTTACTAGGTTTACGAACATCACAAATGAGTTAGTCTCCCTTGGAAGGCTTATTCCATCCGATGAACAAGTGCGAAAGATCCTAAGAAGCCTACCTCAAGATGATCGCTGGAGAGCAAAGGTCACAGCCATTCAAGAATCTAAAGATTTTACAAAGTTTAATCTGGAAGAGTTGGCTGGTTCCCTGATGACTCATGAATTACATCTGGGAACAGCTGACAGTTCCAGGAACAAAGGTCTGGCTCTGACAGCAGACGATCAAGAAGATTCAGAAACTGATGAGGAAGAGGCTGCCATGCTGGTACGTAGATTCAAGAAGTTCTTCAGGAACAACAAGTATAAAAATCAGAGAAACAACAAAGAAAGAGGAATTTCAAAATCCAAAACATATGAATGCCACAAATGTGGAAGTACCGAGCACTTCATAAAGGAATGCCCACTATGGAAGGACGAGAAAGCAAAAGGGAAAGCAAGAGAAACAGGAAGACAACCAACAAAAGGAAACTTCAACAAAACCGATTTCCGCAAAGCCATGATAGCTGCAAGGGGAGAGTCCGAAAGCGAAGCCGAAACCGAAGCTCCCGTGGAAGAAGAAGAGGTAGCTAATCTTTGTCTCATGGCCACTCATGATGATAAATCTAAAGGAAAAGAGGTACTGTCTCCTGATCCATTTTCTGATTATTTATTTAAATTGGATAACATAGATTAGATAAAATGATTTTAGAATCTCACGAAAATTTAGAAAAACAAACCGCCATCTCTCTCAAAACTGAAAAAGACCTAAAAGCATGTAAAGACCAAATATCCTACCTTAACTCGTTTAGATCCGATGTGCAAAATCGATTCTTTGAATTGCTTGATAATAATGTGATGTTAAAAGAAGCCTTAGAAAAAGTTAAAGAAGAAAACATCATGTTAAATATTGAATTAAATCAATTTGAGCAATTTGAGATGGAAGTGGATTATGAATCCAAGAAAGAAATTCGATGTGTACTCTTTCAAATGAGATCCGACCTAGAATCCGCCTTAAAAGAAAATGATCAACTTAAGCTTGAATTAAATTCAAGAGATAAAGGGAAAATTAAAGAAGTTCCCAAATGGATTCTTAATGCTAGAACCAAAGGAACCGAAGGTCTAGGATATGACAAAAATGATAAAAAGAAAAAGGTCTACGTTGATCTCCCAAGTAACAAAGTCTGTTCCTTTTGTGGCAAAACCGGGCACCTGAAACATCAATGTTTAAAAAGGGAACAGCACAACAAAACGAACCAAATTTATGTCGATAGAGTTTGGATTAAGAAATTTGATTCTTGTATAATCGACATGGAACCCAAGGATGGCTGGGTTCCACCTTCTAACAACTAAATTCGTTTTGCAGGTTCTAGTGAGGGGGAACAACTCATGGTATCTCGACAGTGGCTGTTCCAAGCACATGACAGGCGATAGATCAAAATTTCTCTCACTAGAAGCCTATGATGGAGGAACTGTGACCTTTGGCGATAACATGAAAGGTGAAATCATTGCAAAAGGCAAGATAGGAAGGTCAAGTTCCCATGCAATAGATAATGTATTTTTGGTCGAGAATTTGAAACACAACCTTTTAAGTATTTCTCAATTTTGTGACAAAGGTAACTCTGTAAACTTTACTTCTGAAAAATGCATGATTTCTAGGAACGACACAGGTGACATCATTCTGGAAGGAATTAGAAAAGGGAACACCTACGTGGTGGACCTGCATACTGTTCCTAAAACCAGTCTAACGTGTTTAAGTGTTATAGAAGATGACCCTCTTCTTTGGCATAAAAGATTAGGTCATGCTAGTTTTTCATTGCTTAATACTTTACGTACTAAAGACCTAGTAAGAGGATTACCGTCCCTAAAATTTCAAAAGAATGAAGTATGTGATCCTTGTGCCAAAGGAAAACATGCAAGGTCATCCTTTAAACCTAAAAATGTCGTGACCACCTCAAGACCACTTGAATTAATTCATATGGATCTTTGTGGACCTATGAGAATCCAAAGTCGCAGCGGTAAGCGATATGTTTTTGTCATAGTTGATGATTACAGTAGATTTACTTGGACTTTATTCTTATCTAGCAAAGATGAGGCTTTTGATGAATTTGTTGCATTCGCTACTAAAATTCAGAAATCTAGTAACAATCAACTAGTCCACATAAGATCGGATCATGGTAAAGAATTTGAAAATTCAAAGTTTATGGATTATTGTAATGAGCATGGTTTAAGTCACAATTTCTCCACACCTAGAACACCACAACAAAATGGTGTGGTTGAACGTAAAAATAGAACCTTAGAAGAAATGGCTAGAACTATGTTAATTGCTAGTGGTTTACCTAGAAATTTTTGGGCCGAAGCCGTCAATACTGCTTGTTATATATTAAACCGAGTTTTAATAAGACCAATCACTTCTAAGACCCCCTACGAATTATTTAAAGGAATTAAATCTAATATTTCATATTTTCGAGTCTTTGGATGTCGATGTTTTGTGCATGTTAATGGAAAACGAAATTTAGGTAAATTTGATGAAAGAAGTGATGAAGCGGTATTTCTTGGCTATTCATCTCATAGTAAAGCATATAGAGTTTATAATAAGAAAACCATGTGTGTTGAAGAATCTGTTCACATTATATTTGATGAGACTAACTTTATGACAAGTGAACAAGAAACAAGTGATTTTAAGATAGGTCTTGCGGATCTGGAAGATGATGAAAATATACATAAGGAGCAAGATCTAGTAGAACAACAACAAGATCAGAATGTTGAACAAAATCAAGAACAGGAACCACAGGCAGATCAGGAACAGCCTGCAGTTCCTAATCCAGAAAATCGAACAGAAAATCAAGAAGAAAGAATTGAAGTTGAACCAAATCAGAACCAAGTCAGTGAACCAGCTTCCACATCTGTCTCCACAAGAGACTTTGTTCCAAGACCGTGGAAACATCATAAGTCACATCCACTAGAATTGATCATAAGCGACATGAACAAAGGCATACAAACAAGGGGACAAATGAGAAACTTTTGTGCACACTTCGCTTTTCTATCAACAATGGAACCCAAGAATCATGTAGAAGCCTTGCAAGATTCGGATTGGGTGGTAGCTATGCAAGATGAATTAAACGAGTTTGAAAGAAATAAAGTGTGGCACTTAGAAGCAAAACCGAAGAACAAGAAGATTATTGGACTTAAATGGGTATTCAGGAACAAGCTGGATGAACACGGCATAATCGTTAGAAACAAAGCAAGGTTGGTGGTAAAAGGATATAATCAACAGGAAGGTATTGACTACACTGAAACTTTTGCTCCCGTAGCTAGATTAGAAGCTATTAGAATTCTTATTTCATTTGATGCTTTCATGAATTTTAAATTATATCAAATGGACGTAAAATGTGCATTCTTAAATGGGTTTTTAGAAGAAGAAGTATATGTGGAACAGCCACCAGGCTTTGAAAACCCAATTTCTCCGGATCACGTCTACAAGCTTGATAAAGCTCTTTATGGGCTAAAACAGGCACCTAGATAATGGTACGAGAGATTATCTAAGTTTTTGATTGAAAATAAGTTCATACGTGGTAAAATTGATAAAACCTTATTCTTTAAGAATAAAGGTTCGAATATATTAGTTGTTCAAATATATGTTGATGATATTATTTTTGGTGCTACAAATAAATCGTTATGTAAGGAATTTGCTGACCTAATGAGTAATGAGTTTGAAATGAGTATGATGAGAGAATTAAATTTCTTCCTTGGTTTGCAAATTAAACAAACTGCTAACGGTATCTTTATTCATCAACAAAAATATATAAAAGAACTTCTAAAGAAATATGGACTAGATAGTGCTAAGACAAACCATACACCCATGGCCACTAACATTAGGTTAGATGAAGACTCTAACGGAATTAATATTGACCAAACGATGTATAGAGGCATGATAGGATCCCTACTATATCTAACAGCTAGTAGACCCGATATATCCTTTAGTGTTGGCTTGTGTGCTAGATTTCAATCAAATCCTAAAGAATCACATCATACGGCAGTGAAAAGAATTCTTAGATATCTAAAGGGAATAGATGACTTATCCTTATTTTATCCTAAAAGTGATGTCTATGACTTGAAAGGGTATAGTGATGCAGATTACGCAGGTGATCTTGTGAATAGAAAAAGCACTTCAGGAATGGTACAGTTTCTTGGATCTTGTTTGGTATCATGGAGTTCCAAGAAACAGAACACAGTAGCTTTATCCACTGCAGAAGCTGAGTATGTAGCAGCAGCAGCCTGCTGTTCCCAAATGCTTTGGATTAAACAACAGTTAAGAGATTTTGGTATCAAATTTGAATGTGTTCCTATTTATTGTGATAATACTAGTGCTATTTGTATTTCTAAAGATCCGGTGCATCATTCTAGAGTTAAACATATTCATATTAGACACCATTTCCTTAAGGATAATGTAGAGCATAAAAATATTATTGTTAAACATGTCAATACTAGTGATCAAGTTGCAGATATAATGACCAAACCGCTTCCAAGGGAACAATTTGAAAAGATGAGGTTGGAGCTAGGTATGATCAAGCTTCACTAACGTTTAATTGCTAGTATTCCTCCTCAAAACATCTTGAAAAATCGGAAGGGTTCAATCAACCACAACAACCAAGATTGATTATTCAATCATTGCGAGATTTGGGTATGCTTCTATTTAAATTAATGTCTTAAACTTTATCTTGATTGCTTGCTTGTTTGAACTAATTAGACCAAGTAGCATAACTTATTTTATATTATATATTATTATATTATTACCCACATATTATAATTTATTTCAAAAATCACAAAAATATTTTATTTTCCACAAATTCCATCATTTTCTTTATTTTAATTTATTTCGGTGAGCCAACATTATTTTATAAAATGGAAGACGGATCATCGAGGTGTTTCGGAAAGTAGTTATCTTAATCGACAAATTCAACGAACTTACACTTAAACTTTTCGTTACCTCACACGGTTCATACACTAAAACCGTTTCAAGAAGTTGTACTCTCTTTTCATAACCGTCCCTTCACACCCTTTATAACCCTTACACTCACGTCACATCCATCACAATTACCATAATTACCAAAGTACAACTCCTTTACCTCTCTAAAAACCGTCAACCCATTTTCTTTCTTCTACAATCCCTAACCCTCACCAATTTCACTCACTATCACCATGAAAACTCCCAAAGCTTCATCCACCAAGAACACCAAAGAAAACACGCCCAAATTCATACAACCGGAACCACTACAAGTCATTCACCCTTCATCCGACAACCCACAATCATCAACTCCCTCAACTCAACCCAAATCATCAAAGACCATGCATGTTGGCACAAAAAGGGCTTTTTCCACCAAAGGAAGCTCATCTTCAAAACCGGCGAAAAAGGCCAAGGTTGTGGATCCTGATTGTGCAGAGGAGGTTTCCAAAGAGATGTCCGTAGGATTTGGATTGGACAAATATTGGTACGATTCTACTCCCTTTCCTCAATTACACGCTATTTTGAATAATCAAGGGTGGGAGGAGTTAATGAGTAATTTTTCTTGTCATCCAATTTACCCACATCTCATGAGAGAGTTTATTCAAAATTTTACAATCGACAATGGGGTTTGTTCTAGCATGATTAAAGACATTAAAATCGAATTCAATAGCTTAATGTTGGGGGAATGGTTCGCAGTTCCAGTAGTAGGGTTTGACACATATTATGTTGGGTCAAAAATCGTCTTTTCTGGTATCACTGAGAGGACCGTTTTAAAATTTCTTGGTCAAGAAAACAAAAAGAGGTTTAGTCACATGTCTCTGTCTCCACTACACAAGCTTCTTTACAACATTGCCCGTAGGTTTATTTTACCCCGCAATTCTAAACGGAGTGAAGTAAATCTACGTGATGCAACATTGATCTACTGCATGGCTAATCACATTAAAATTAATTTTCCGTCTTTGATGGTATCACATTTGTCCGAATGCATTGAGAAAGGACTTATGGTTGGATACGGAGGTTTGTTGACTTGCATTTTTAAGAAGTTTGGAGTCCCTTTGGATGGGCTAGAATTTCCTATGAGCGCCAACAATAAGATAAGTGAAAGGTGCCTTACTAATTTGCACCTTCAATTAAACGAAAAGGGGATTCTAGAGCATGCCATTGAGGAAGTAGAGGTGAGTTCTGATGAAGAAGAAGAAGAGGAAAAAGTAGACAAAGAAGAAGAAGAGGAGGTAGTAAAGGAAGAAGAAAAAGAAGATCAGGAGGATGTTCCCACTGCCGCTAATGAGGCAGAAACTGATAGGGAACAGGAGGATGCTGTGAGTGAGGGGGAACAGGTTGAGGGAGAGGGAGAAAAGGGACAGGAAGATGATGAGGACCTCCATGTGCCTCTAAAGAATATCAAGAAAACTTATGTGCTCACACCAAGGAAGAGCAAGAGGTTAGCTTCCAAAAGTTCCTCGAGCCAACATGATGACATTACTTCTCCAACCCCACCATCACCAAAACCAGACTCACCCACACCAATTGACATTCCATCATCACCACCATCACCAATTCCCACTTCACCAACACATACTGGTTTTGATAGGGATGCCTCACCTTTTCCTCCAACTCCAATTGATCTTATCCTTGGTAAATTTGATTCCTTGCAGTCCCAACTCATTGCTTTCCAAAGTGAAGTTCGTGCCTCTTTATCTACCATTGCTGAGCAACTCACCGACATGGAAACACGTCTTGGTGCAAAGCTCGACACAGTGGAGGCGCAAACTGAATTTGTTGATGAGGAGACTGCTGCCTGATCCCTCCTGCTTCTATTTTCAATTAAAAATTTGATGTTTGGTTGGCCCATTTTATATGTAATCTTTAAACAATATTTTCTTTTGCTTTTTATGTACCAAGCTGGGGTACGAAACAATTTACTTTTTATGCTTATGCTACTTACTAACCCACTACTTTTCATCCTCTATATCATCCTTATTTTCTAACCCCATGGTCTAATATGTTTGCTTGCATGCTTTCTTGATTTATGCTTGGACATTTATTTTCTTAGTTTGCTGCTTACTATCTTAATTTATCTAACGCTTGCGTTAGAGCTGTGGATTGATCTACACCCCTACTTTTTGATGATGACTTAACAATAATAAACAAACAAAATATTTGTAGAGATTGTTTTGTAGGTAATATATCCGATTATCATAATCGTCGATGGTACCTAAGGACTGGTCAATGGCAATCGTACAAGTCAAAGTCAAAGTCAACAAAGTCAAAGTCAATAGAGAAGATCACTTTGGAAGTCAAAAGTAGAATCCAAGTCTACTGTTCCAGATATTGATAAACTGATGAAGTTGCAGATAGAGACAGTACGTTGTTCCAAACGAAACCGGTCAGAGAAGAAGTCAACAAAATTAATTAAGAAAATTATTTTAATTTTTATTTTTCTTTTTTAGTCTTGTTGTACGGATGAATAGCTATAGAATGCACAAGGAATAAATCAAAGAATTAAATAACTAACTCCTAAAAATAAGCCTCCTAAAATTTAGGATTTTGGCTATTTTTAGCTAGAGTCAAAGATTGACTTGGAATAACCACCAAGGTAGTTATTCACATTACTCACGTCAATTGCCCACACATCCCACTATCTTTGATCATGGGATTATGGGTCAACTAAATCTAAAAGGCATATAAATTCATTTTGTTAGCCTGCACAAATCTTTGGCGATCAACATTGAGAGAAAAATATTTCCGAAAATATTTGTGCCCAAATTTCGTGAGTTCTCTTTATCAAGAAAAGGAGATCTTGAATGTTTTAAAAGCGTATTAATTCCAAGATCAGATCCTTGTGCTATTCTCGTGTTGTTCATCCAAATTTAGAGAAATCTTGTAAGGGTTTATTTGAGAGAATTTGTAATTAGACTTGGGTAAGTCTAAAGGGGAAGTGAGAAAGAGAAGAGAGAAAGAGAAGGTGAATAGAGAAAGGGAACAAGAAAGAAAACCGAGAGAAGAGATGGAGAAGGAGAATTATTTTGTGTAATAGAGAATTGAATTACATAAAATAATAGAGAAGAGAAATCCCTAGTGGGTCGTGGTTCTTATTCCCACATTAAATTCATTGTGTTTCTTTAAGTTTTCTTTTATTTTGTTTTGAGTATTTTCTTTATTCAAAATTCCGCAAGAAAAGGGCGAAAATACTCCAACGGGAACAAGTAACAATTCACCCCCCCTCTTGTTACAATTCATTGTCTCTAGGTGTTTCTACAATCTATACTCATTCCATAAGTTTTGTGATTTTCGACATCTGCAGCAAAAAAGTGAAAAATGAGGAAAACATGTTGTATAGAAGAAATTTTTTAATAACCCAAATACAATTGAAATCAATTTCAAAAATTACTTAACAATAGAAGGATAAATAAAATTGAACTATACAAAATCAGCCGAAAAAACATCAATCTACGCAAGAATGTATTTGAATTGAGTTAGGGCTTGCAATGGAACGAAATCGAGCAGACCTTGAGACCAAAGGATTTCAAGAAGCAGCGAATTCTTCCATTCAAATTTAAGAGATTTGTCTTGAATTGGGTTAGGATTATATGCCATGGATTTACAGAAGAATTCGAAAGGGGGGTTTGGGAGAAGAATTATAAAAGACGGCTGAACATTTGGGATTTGGGACTTAGGGTTATTGGGCAAGAAGAACAATAGGGATTTAGGGTTATTTGCAATTAAGAGAGGGAAAGTTTCCGCTTTTTTAATTCAAAATTTTCATGTGCTTTTGACGCTTTTTGCTGTCTATTTTTCCAACGGTTTTAAATGTTGAAAATCAGCCGTCGAAAATCTCCGCTTTTTCTAATTGTTTTTTAGACAGTTGGCTTTGCGTCTAGATATTTGCGTCTAAATACTCCACATTTTGTTGTTGTGTTACAGGCTTTAATTTTGGTTTCTTTGAAAAAGTTGAGAAGAAATGTTGATGAAGAATTAGAATTGGTTTAGTACATCATATAAGCAACCTACATGCAAAACTACATGTAAAACTATATGCAAAAATACATGCAATCCATGACATGTGTAACTCCAAATGCACATGGCAAAGCCATACAACTATCTTACAATCAAAAACACACTAAAAAAAATCCTACATACATGTACGCAACCACATGTTTGTAACACCAAAGATCATGTGCAAGATGATTAAGCAAAAACACAATTCATTTCCGAAAATGTGAATAGTGAAGAAACCTTAGACTTTTTATATATAATGGATAATGGATACACCAATCGAGAACTTCAACTTCAGGAATCACCATATGGCGAACATAGTAACAAAAAGGCTTTGAATATGACATGATATAGGCGAGACGCTGTTCCTATACATCATTTCCTCCCTACAATAATGCTTGGGAAGATATGCCAGAAATATTATTTGAGATACAAATAATTTCACTAAAATTCTAGCAAAAGAAAATCAGAACGATATGAGAAAAATTAGATAGAAGAAGAAACCGAAATTTACAATCGCGGATTCAAGTTCTCTATGTAAAGTACTAGAGAGTGTTGGCAGATAATTAAGAAACACAAAAAAATAAATGGTTATTAAATAATCATGCATTACCATTGAAAATTAAAGGTGTTTTCAACGGAAAAATAACTAACGGTAATTTAAATATTGTAGGCTAAATTTTAAATGGCTTAGATTGCTTTAGGAAAACTATAAATATAGCATTTCCTTCATTTGTATGTAGTAATTCAAGAGAAAATCTAGAGAAGAAAAATAACTCCGAGAAAAGAGGGTTGTATTTTTGTTATTGTACTTTGGTATAAATAGTCATTTTGTTTATATTATTATTTCTTCCTCAAATTTGATTCAATAGAAAATTTGCACTATTTTCTTAACAACTGGTATTAGAGCTTGGTTGACAATTAGTCCACATTCCGATTAAAAAAAACGATCGTAAAAGAAATAGTCAAATTTGAGTGGGAGAAATGGCTGCAGACAAAGGAGAAGTTAAACTTGAAAAATTCAATGGTAAAGATTTCGAATTTTGAAAAATGCAGATTGAAGATTATTTATACCAGATTGAACTCTATCAACCTTTGGAAGAGACAAAGCCAAAGGGCATGCAAGAAGTAGAATGGAAGCTTTTAGATAGACAAGCTCTCGGAGTTATTCGATTAACGTTATCTCGCAATGTGGCGTTTAACATTGCAAAGGAAACCACAACGGCAGGTCTCATGAAAGCTTTCTTTAATAAGTATGAGAAGTAATCAGCCTCCAATAAAGTTCATTTAATGAGGCGGTTATTGAGTTTGAGGATGTCGGAAAGTGGATTGGTAGCTCAGCACCTTAATGAACTCAATTCTGTCACAACCCAATTGTGTTCTGTTGAAATCACTTTTGATGATAAAGTTTTAGCGTTAATACTTTTACCTTCCCTGCCAGATAGTTGAAATGCCACAGTCAAAGCTGTGAGTAGCTCATCGGGAAGTAACAAGTTGAAGTTTGTTGACGTTCGTGATCTGGTTCTTAGTGAGGAGATTCGACGAAGAGAATCGGGTGAATCTTCATCCTCTTCAGTATTGCATACAAAGAGTTAGAAATTTAATCAGAAAGACTGAACATGAAAGATCAAATTATCGAGAACAATCCAGATATAGGAGGTCAAAATCTAGGAATTCAAGTAATTTCCAAAACTCAAAGACTATTAAGTGTTGGAATTGTGGAAAGATTGGGCACTATAAAAATTAGTGTAAGGGAGCATCAAAAGGACAAGAAGTGAAGGCAGAGGCAAATGTCACTTCTACCAGAAAAGGTGTTGATGCGTTGATATGCTCATTGGACAGCAAAGAAGAGTCTTGGGTATTAGACTCTGGAGCATCATTCCAACTTCTAATAAAAACTTTTTTGAGAAGTATGTCCATAGAAACCTTGGACATGTATATCTTGGTGATGGCCAACCTTATGATATTATTGGTCAAGGTAATGTTAAGATTAGGTTAAATGGATCAGCTTGGGAGCTGAAGGATGTCAAACATGTTCCCGACCTAAGGAAAAACTTAATCTCTGTTGGGCAGTTGGCTCGTGAAGGTTATAATCTTTCAAGGTGATAATTGGAAGATATCAAAGGGAGCAATGATAGTTGCTCATGGTAAAAAGAATGGTACTCTTTATTTGATAGTTGGAGCGTGTTATTCGATTGCAGTTGCAATAGAGAATGAAAATTCAAAGTTATGGCACCAAAGACTTGGTCACATGAGTGAGAAAGGAATGAAGATCATGCATTCAATTGGGAAACTCCTTGGTCTAAAATCTATGAATTTAGACATGTGTGAAGAATGCATACTTGAAAAGCAGAAAAGGGTACGCTTTCAGACATATGGAAGAACTCCAATGAAAGAAAAATTAGAGCTTGTTCATTCTGATCTGTGGGGACCAATAACCACCTAGTCTATAGATGGAAAACAATACTATATGACTTTTATTGATGATCAATCTAGGAAAGTACGGGTTTACGTTCTAAAATACAAGTCTGGAGTATTTGAAGCTTTCATGAGATGGAAAGATAGAGTTGAAAATGAAACAGGTCTGAAGATCAAAAGGCTCAGGTCCAACAATGAACTGCGCTAGGTATCAAGAGGTTTTGCTACGAGCATGGTATCAAGATGAAAAGAACTGCACTAGGTATGCCTCAGCATAATGGCATAGCTGAGCAAATGAAACGTACATTGACAGAAAGAGCGAAAAGCATTCGTATACAGTCAGGTCTATCAAAACAATTCTGGGCAGAAGCATTCAATACAACAGCTTACTTGATCAATCGAGGACCATCAACCCCATTAGAATACAAATTACTAGAGGAGGTATGGAGTGCGAAAGAGATCAAATTTGTCGCACTTAAAGGTATTTGGTTGTGTAGCTTATGTGCACATTAGTGATCAAGGAAAAAATAAGCTTGATCCTAAATCAAAAGTTTGCACTTTCATCGGTTATTTCGGATACCGCATTTGGGAAAATGAAAGCAAAAAGATTATTTTTTCAAGAGATGTAACTTTCAATGAGAGAGTAATGTACAAAGATAGACATAAAATTGAGTGTTATGACACAAATCAGAAAGAATCTACTTTCATTGATGAAGATTATGTCCCAGACAATACAATGCAAGAGTACACTATCTTAAGTACTCCGCAACAGGAAGAACAAATTGTACAGGGCAGTACATCGCAATCAAATGACATACAACAACCTTCTAGTCCAAATCCTACACTAAGGAGTACTCGACCACATGTGCCTAATAGAAAATATATAAATTATTTGTTATTATGATGATGGGGAACCAAAACATTAGTATGAAGCATCCCAGACCAGAGATGCTAGCAAGTGGGATCTTGCAATGAAAGATAAAATGCAATCCCTGATTTCAAACCAGACATGGCACCTAACTGAGTTAACCATAGGTAAGAAGGCCCAAATAACAAATGGATATATCGAGTAAAAAAGGAGCACGATGATTCCAAGAGGTATAATGCTCGACTACTGATAACCGGTTTTTAACGCGTCGTTTAACGCTAAGAACCTTGGTTAATCAAACACATTTATAAACACCCTAGTTACAACTATAGCGAGTATAGAGGTAAGTTTGGGGATCGAACCACAAGGAACAAGGGCAAGCAAGATTGAGTGCTAAGTGTAGATGAAAGAGTGTGTGTATGATATTGGGTGTTTGTGAACTAAACTAAGGAAAGTGATAAACAAGATTAAGATAACGATAAGAAACAAACGGGGTTGGTGAGGATTCACCCTAGGTCGATGCTATGTTTTTCACACAAAGCTAAGTCAAGGGAGATTGAGCATGGCTCAATAGAGACACTCAAGATGACATGGGGAAGTTGATGACATATAGTCAATACGAACGACCCATAATCGCCCTATGTCTCACAAGGGAGTGGCAGGACAAGATATGTATCGAATATCAATCATTCAAACCAAAACAACCTCAACCCTAATCTAGCATATGAACAACATTCACCAAACCTAGGGTTTCACCAAACCAAAACCCCTAAGAAATCTACTCTAGCATGTTTGGAATAAAACAACAAGGAACAAAAGAGAAAACATGTATGTAAACATTAGGGCAAGAGAGAAATCAACAAAAGTGAAAGGCAAAGCAAGAAAACTAACTATCAACTACTCTAGGAAGCAATAACCAAAGCAAGAACAAGTTTTGAAAGCAATATAACAAGATTCAAAGCAAATATCAAACTTAAGAAGAACAAAACATTAAATGACATGAATGAAAGGTAAATGAAAGCAATAAAGAGTAAAGGAAAGATAAACTTACATAAACCAAAGTGCTAGAATGAAAGGAATTGAAATTACAATGCTTGAAATGTAAATGAAAGCATAAAAATCTAATTCTAGGGTTTGGAATTGAAGAAAAGCAATAAATGTGATGTTTAATAGATTAGAGAGTTTCTATCTACCAAAGCATAGGGTTTTAGTTCATAAGAATGCCCTTATATAGGCTACACAAGTTGGGGACAAAAGCCCTAAAAGAATCCTACGTGGCAAGCTTCGAAAAGAAATCGATTTCGCGAGATTCTGAGTCGCATTCGCCCGAAGGCAGCCAAAGCTTCGCCCGAATGGGCCTAGATTCGACCGAATCTGGGTCAGATTCGCCCGAATGGGCTGTTTTGGACTTCTGACGCGCTGCAGGATGAAGCTTCGACCTGGCTTCGACCTGGCTTCGACCTGGCTTCGACCTCAATTCGACCGAATTGCATTGGATTCGACCGAAGCTTCCTTGTTCTTGGCTCTGCAGGATGAAGCTTCGACCTGGCTTCGACCTGGCTTCGACCACAATTCGACCTAATTGCATTGGATTCGACCGAAGCTTCCTTGTTCTTGGCTTTCAGAGACTTTGAGCAATAGGCATGGGCATGGCATGGTCCATTCGACCGAATGGACTTCCCATTCGACCGAATGTGGTCATTTTGGCCACTTTGGAGCTTCAAACTATCGTCGAATGACTCCCGATCTTTGCGATACTTTCGGGGATGACCCGAAACACTTGTGGGAGCCTCGAAACGCGTGCCACTTCCTCGGTATTGACGTCTAAGCCTCAAACTAACCCGAAACACCTCGGAACGAGCTCCGATCTTCTTGATATCTTCGGGGATGACCCGAAACACTTGTGAGAGCCTCGAAACGCGTGCCACTTCTTCGACTTCGGCGTTTAAGCCTCAAACTAACCCGAAACGCCTCGAAACGAGCTCCGATCTTCTTGATATCTTCGGGGATGACCCGGAACATTTGTGAGAGCCTCGGAACGCGTGCATTTCCTTCGACTTTGATGTCTAAGCCTCGAACTCAACCCGAATCACCTCGAAATCTCCCGAAAACACCTGAAATGATCTCTAAACACCATGGAGACAAGATCAAGGTAAAATCGAGTGTATAGAGCATAAAACAATATAAAAACACCGAGATAAGACACCAAAGTGAGGCTATAAATGTGCTCTAAATCGAGCACATCAACTACTCATCAAAGGTTTTCAACAAAAAGAAGGATTTGATTATAATGAGATCTTCGCTCCTGTTGTGAAACTCAATACCATTGAAACAATGTTGAGTATTGTTGCAATTAAAGATATTTATCTCGAGCAGTTTGATGTGAAGACTGAATTTCTCTATGGAGATCTTGATGAAGAAATATACATGCACCAGCCAGAAGGTTTTATAGAAAGTGGGAAAGAACAGATGGTATGCAAACTTAAGAAAAGTTTGTACAAGCTAAAACAAACCCCCAGACAGTGGTACAAAAAGTTTGATAACTTCATGCACAAGGAAGACTTCTAGAAGTGCAACGCTGACCACTGTTGCTACTTCAAGAGATATCAATCCAGTTATATCATCCTATTACTTTATGTTGATGATATGTTAATAGTAGGTTCTGATATGAATGATATTATAAAGATAAAGCATTAATTGTCAAAGGAATTTGACATGAAGGACTTGGGTCCAGCAAAGAAGATTTTAGGAATGCAAATCACAAGAGATAAGCAGAGAGGCACTTTGCAGTTATCTCAATCAGAGTACATCAAACGTGTTTTTCAGAGATAATATGGGTGATGCTAAGCTTGTTAGTACACCGTTGGCGAGTCACTTTCGTTTATCAAGGGATCAGTCCCCTCAGACATATGAAGATAAAGAATATATGGCCAAGGTTTCCTTATGCCTCGGCTATTGGAAGTTTGATGTATGGAATGGTTTGTACAAGAATTGGACATGCAGTGGGAGTTGTAAGCAGATATATGTCCAATCCAGGAAAAGTCCCATTGAAAAGCAGTTAAATGGATTTTGAGGTATTTACGAGGTACAATTAATAAGTGTTTGTACTTTGGTAAAGGTGAATTAAAAATACAAGGTTACGTTGATGCAGACTTTGGCGGTGAAGTCGATTATAGAAAGAGCACAACAGGTTATGTATTTACAGTTGGAAATACAGCCGTAAGTTGGATGTCCCAACTACAAAAAATTGTTGCTTTGTCCACTACAGAGGCCGAGTATGTGGCAGTGAACGAAGCTAGTAAAGAGATGATATTGCTTCAAGGTTTGTTAGATGAGCTGGGGTTCAAACAAGAGAATAATGTTTTGTATAGTGACAGTCAGAATGCTATACATTTAGCAATGAATTCGGCGTTTCACTCAAGAACAAAGCATATTGGAATTTGTTATCACTTTATCAGATCTCTTTCAGAAGATGAAGTGTTAACTCTTAAAAAGATTCTTGGTAGTAAGAATCCAGCAGACATGTTAACGAAAACAGTGACGATTGACAAGTTGAAATTGTGCTGAACATCAATTGGTCTTAAAATGACAGAAGACTAGTTAAGGTTTCAGATAGATTGAAATCAGTCTTCAAGTGGAAGATTGTTGGCAAATAATTAAGAAACACAAAAAAAATGGTTATTAAATAACCATGCATTACGATTGAAAACTAAAGGTGCTTCCAAATATAAGGAAAAATAATTAATGGTAATTTAAATATTGTAGGCTAAATTTTAAATGGCTTAGGTTGCTTTAGGAAAACTATAAATATAATATTTCCTTCATTTGTATGTAGTAATTCAAGAGAAAATCTAAACAAGAAAAAAAATTTCGAGAAAAGAGGGGTTGTGTTTTTGTTATTGTACTTTGGTATAAATAGTCATTTTGTTTATATTATTATTTCTCCCTCAAATTTGATTCAATAGAAAATTTGCATTATTTTCTTAACAAAGAGGATAAGAATTCAAAATTTTTGCATGTAGGAGATAATCGCCACATGCTTCTTATATCTATATTTATAGAAGAGCAAACGCCTTTTCATGAAGTATAATGTCGTTTCATGAAACAACATTGATTCACAAATCAATGTTGACATTAAATCAATCAATCCCAATATATTCAGAATATATCACATTATCGTAGGTAATTATAGCATAACGAACAAAACTGAATATAATCAAATTTTCAAAAACCAATGTGAAAGTCGCGACCGTGACTCGAGCTTTTTCAAAAACAGAAACTTTGTGTTGAACTCTCGCGATACGCATAAAACACTGCTCAAAACATAAACTTTTACAATTTTGAAATATTTCATGTTTATTAATTATTTGATTTAATTAATATAATTATTTCCTGATATCATTATACACTCTAAATAACAACAGCCTTCTCGTGCTATATATGTTGAATCTTTGTAACTATGATTATTCACATCTCATTCTTAAATTTTGACTTTTTATGATTTGCCTTTGATAATTTATTATTTCGCAGAATAAGGTGTAAAATCAATCAAATGTAATATATTTTCTTTGAAAATTATTTTATAACTTATCAATACTAATATGTAAAATTTAATTTTAAATTATCTAAATATCATTTAAAGTTGACTTTGTAATTTGTACGTTAAACTACTTCATCCATTGAAAACTTTCATCGTTGGATTGTGAGTTACCGCCAAAACTTGCAATTTGCATTCATTGTAGATCCCAAAGCATGTTTCATTCATAATTAAGCATAAATTCTTACTTGAGACCATCTTTTGTAAAGACGACTCTCAATAGCTCAGTCCAATTCTAAATACATATTGTTACAACTCTAAATATAGATTCGGGCTGAACTTTTGAGATTCATCTTTACAAAAGACGATCTCTCAAGAGAGCACCTGTAATCTAAGACACCTAAAAGAGAAATAATAATATTTTTTTAAAAAAATTCCAAAAAAAGGAAATATTCTTTTAAAAAAATTTCCCTCCATGTATGAAGTTAAAATTCCTCAAGTATAAATCTACATCAAGTGTATATTTTTACATTTCATTTATTTAATTTGAAAGTTATTGCAAAAGTTTTAAGTATCTTTATTTCATTAAGATTATTTAGTGTCTAAAATTATTGAAATTCAAAAAACAAATTAGATCTCAGAAGTATTGAGGATAATATATTGAATGCTATGCACAAAGAATATAAGGTTCTTGTGAATTGAGGATGGTATATAAAATAAAAATATAAATATAAACACCTATATGTAACAAGGCTAAAGTACTATTTTAGAAGCCTGTTTAAAGAAAGTGCTTCATCGGTGAGCTTATTAGAAATTATGATATTAGGCCAGTTGAGCATATGCCACTATCAAAATAACTAGTGCCACGCTAATCAGCACAACATATAACTGACGATTCTTAGGTAGCCTCATCCATCCTCTTCTCTGATAAGAATCATTTAAAAATTTCTTCAACTTGGAACTTTCTACTATAATTTCACCGAAACCTTCCTCTAACTCTTCCTTGCGAGGACTAATTTTCCTTAGTTTCCTTAGCCTTATTCTTCTGTTTGCTGTTCCTTGAGACGGATATACTCGTGGACCAACAGATTGATGATGCGGAGGATTTTTATTCAAGCGAGGCATAACATTTATAGGCTCACTACTTGTAGTGGTTACGGTAACAGGTTGGACACCAGCTATAGAAGACGATGGGGGTAGACAATCATCCAATTGAATAATGTTATCCTTCAATATCTCGGCAAATAGATCATCTTCGAATTCGTTGGCAACATGCTGCCATTTATTCACAAGTAGTGAGAACGAGATACATTGAATGCATATAGAAGTATATAAATTAACTGAACATAACTAAGAAAATATGTTCGAACTAGCTGCAACCCAATCAACTCCTTGATTTCTAAGCCTAAAAAGAACTAGAAAATTTATCCTCAGCATAGAACAAGCACTGAAGTTAACTAAAGTGACTAGTATATAGACTCACATGGCTTGTAGATTGATCTGGTTGTAGTACGGTTTCATCTTTGGCCTTTAAGTCTGACTGAGATGATGTATCCATTTGCTCTACGGAATGAGAATCATGACTGCTGCTTGACCTTTTCGCAGAACATTCAGCCATCTTATCCCTGGTAGGGTACATTCTATTATTGAGCTCCCCATCACAACCAGAATAGGTCCCGCTACTAGCCATCAATACTGAAGGATCTGGAGATTGCGATTGAGTGTCCCGTCCATTTGCACCATCCACGGCATGATAGTCACACTTCCTTCTAAGGCGGCATACCACTAGTGCATCCTTTATGTTAATTAAAACTTCATTATAATAAGCCAATATTTTTGCAATTGGCAAAAAACATAATGAATGAAAAAAACAAATTACCTGACCCTTTCCACTCACACAATACTCGTGCATTATCCACTCAGTCCTCTCCCCTTTTGGTGCACGACCGATATGGAATACTAATGTCCGTTTTGTACCTATAATATTTGAACCAGATTTTACTGCGCGCTCCTTCCCAGTTGCTTTCCAGTAACCAATCTCTGTTGCCCTCTTACTTTGTGAGCCGTTTGGATATTTTTTTCCTCGAGGGGAAAAAAAAAACCACTCCTGATCGGATTTTATTACAGCCTTGGCTGAAAATAATGGATACAAAAACAAATAAGCAGTCTGTATTATTTACAGTTAGGTAGTATAATTCAATCGACTATGCAGTATCTAGTAGGAGTTAAGCATATGCCACCTTTTAAGAGAAAGGAAAAAATTATATAATTTTTTTGTCTACTTTATAAATTCTTATCAAGGAAAAATTTGTTAAAGTTGTTCAGATTTAGAAGTAAATTCATGAACCTATCTTACCCAACACGAACGTTAAATAATTAATTATGAAAATTTAATGTTTTGTCCAAAAATCACTCCTGATCAGATTTTATTACAGCCTTGGCTGATAATAATGGATACAAAAACCAATAATCAGTCTATATTATTTACAGCTAAGTAGTATAATTCAATCGACTTTGCAGTATCTAGTAGCAGTTAAGCATATGCCACCTTTTAAGAGAGGAAAAAATTATATAATTTTTTTGTTTACTTTATAAATTCTTATTAAGGAAAAATTTATTAAAGTTGTTCAGGTTTAGATATAAATTCATGAACCTATCTTACCCAACATGAACATTAAATTATTAATTATGTAAATTAGGTAATGTATCAATTGATTTCAATGATTTTGATGTTGAAAAAATCGCATGTAGCTTATAATGAATTAAAGTATCACAAATTCTTGTGAGAGACGGTCTCTTTGAGATACTATCTCTAATTGAATTAGCTCATAAAGGAAAATGTTGAGTAAAAGTAAATCTTTAATGAGCTGGGCCTGAAAAACGTCTTTAGAAAAACGATCTCTCAAGAGACTAATTGTTAAAGTACATATATATAACGCAACGAGCTCCATTATAACTGATGCGGCCTGTTTTTAAAAGGGTCAAGCCCATTAATCTTGTAATCCTGGCGAACCTAACTTAGGTGATGGGGTTTCACCCTATTAAAAAATCAAGAAAAAGTAATATGTCGGTCTCAAACCCATGGACCAAACACTAGCCACTACAAAAAAAAAAATGCAACTTTTCGACTACCCGAAATAGTCGGAGTTTAGTCGGTATGGAGCTATACCGACTAAATTCCGACTTTTTTGTTAGTCGGCTCAGATTGGTGGTAAAATAATTTAGTAGGAAATTAGTCGGAAATTTCCGACTACCATTTTAGTCGAAAATTTCCGACTGTCCATATAGTCGAAAATTAGTCGCTAAGCACAATTTAAGAATTCAACCCAAAATGACAAACAAAAAAATTCTAACCAAATTTCCGACCAGATATTCACCACCCATCTGGTCGGAGAAAAAAGGAAAAAAAAAAATTGTTGATTGGAAACTGCCACATCACATCTACCAGCTTCACAACCCACCAAATGCACTTGGCAAGCATCGAACCTGAGACCTCAACTATAAATGCACAATACTTCAGCCACCCGACCAAGTGATATTTCGCGATATGAATATATATTAGCTAATGACTTGTATAAAATTAGTCGTTTTAGTCGTCGTCGTTCTTAGTTCTTAGTTTAATTAGTTGTATTTATTATTATTATTATTATTATTATTATTATTATTATTATTATTATTATTATTATTATTATTATTATTATTATTATTATTACTACTACTACTTGTGCATTATTAATTAGTACCTCCGTTCCTTTTTAATGTTCCTATTTGGGTTTTTCGCCAAGATTAAGAAAATGGAATATTTGGTGGTAATGGGTATTACTTTAATTATATGGTAGTGGAAAGTAATGATTGTATTAGAATTAAGAGAGAAAAAAAATTAAATAGTAGTGTGAAGTAATTATTGTATTGGAAGTATGAAAGAGAAAATAATTAAATAGTAGTGTGAAGTAAGGAAAATGGGGTTTTAAGGGGTAAAAGTGAGATGAAAACTCCAAAAATAGAAAGTATTTTAAAGTGGAAGAACTTTTGAAACTAACCGTTATAGTAAGGTGGAAGAACTTAAAGGAACGGAAGGAGTATATTATTACTCGTATAAGTGCATTATTACCCGTAATAGTGTAGTTCTCCTATATTATTATTTTATATTATTAATTATATTAATTTATAAGTAGTCGTATTAATGTAGTAGTAGTCGTATTAGTGCATATAATGTATATTATTAATTGTATTAGTCTTACTAGTGTAGTATTAATATATTATTAGTTGTATTAATTATATTACGCGTATTTGTTGTATTAGTGTATTATTGTTATTTTATTACTTTTATAAGTATATTACACCTCGTATTAGTCGTATTAGTTATTATTAGTCGTATTAAAATATTTTTAGTCGTCGTATAGTGTTACTCTAAGTGTATTATTAGTTGTATTATTAATATAATTAGTCGCATTAGTTTATTATTACTACTCGTATTAGTCGTATTAGTTATTATCAGTCGTATTAATGTATTTTTAGTCATCGTATAGTGTTACTCTAAGTGTATTATTAGTTGTACTTTTATTATAATTAATCGCATTAGTTTATTATTAGTTATTGTATTATTGTATTAAAATTAGTGTATTAATATTATATTATTAATATTGTATATTAATATTATTAGTTGTATTAATATATTATTACTCGTATTAGTGCGTTATAAGTATATTATTAGCCATATTAGTATAGTATATATATTATTAGTCGTATTAGTTTAGTATAATATATGTATTAATATATTATTATACTCATATTAGTTGTATTTGCGTATTACTATATTATTACTCGTATAATTAGTTTATTATTTGTTATATATACTTCCTCTGCTCCATAATACTTGCAAAATTTCACTTTTTTATGCAATCCAATGCAAAATTTTGATCATTAATATCTTAAACTACATTTATCTTAAAATTTATAAAAATTTATTATTATGAAAGTAAGTGATTAGACGATTCAAACAAGATCCCACTTGACTATATTTTTACTTACACATTAGTCGCAATATATGTAAAAGGAAAAATTACCGTAAATAATACGAACTTTTATTGATTTCCCTACAATAATACGAACTTTCGATTAACCCTGAATAATACCAACTATTGATGTGGATTTTCCTCTAGCATTCTTAACCTATTGGTAACCTACAATTGTAGGTTAACTTGTCAAAAAAAGGGATTAATCGAAAGTTCGTATTATTGTAGGGAAATCATTGAAAGTTGGTATTATTCACAACAAATTTTTCTTATTATTATTATATTGTAGGCAATAAACTTTTAAACTTTTATCGCATTTTTAATTTTATTTTCTATTTTCCTTTTATTTTTTGGCAAGTTAACCTACAATTGTAGGTTACCAACAAGTTAAAGACGCTAGAGGAAAATCTACATCAAAGTTGGTATTATTCAAGGTTAATCAAAAGTTCGTATTATTGTAGGGAAATCAGTGAAAGTTCGTATTATTCACGGTAATTTTTGCTATGTAAAATAAGCTTGAACGATGAATTGTGCAAAAAATCGTAATGTAGCGAGTATTTCGGAACGACAGAAGTAGTATATACTTAATCGTATAAGTATATTATTAATCGTATTAGTATATTATTATTACATTATTAATTGATTAATTAATTAGTAAAAAAAAAAGAAAAACAACCAAATGCTACCCTCAAGATTTGAACACAAGACTTGCTAGACATATACAAAGAAACTAACCAGCTGAGACAACAATATGCACATGCTATATATAGTACATTGTTTAGTATTAATACATTGATCCTCCAGGCCAATATTAGTGTAAAAAAATTTCTAAATATTACCACTAAATTACGACCGAATTTTGGTCGGAAAGTGGTTGGAAAATTTCCGACTAAAATTCTGTCGGAAAAAAATAAGATATAAATTTTCTTTTTATGTTCAATTTAAAATTCCGACCAAAATCTAGTTCAGTAGCAATTTAGTCGGAAAGTTAGTCGGTAATTGCCGACTGTTTGGGGTTAGTCTGTGGGTTTTAGTTGAAAAATTGTCTTTTTTTTAGTGAGCGCCGCCACTGCACCGTGGTTGCCCACAGTCCACACCCGACAATCCAATCCCCAAAATTATATTAGGTAAATTATTAAAATTGAATTAAAATTTAGAATTGTTTTAGAGTTTAATTAACTATTGTATTGTGAATTTGAGTCTGATTTGATTTGGGTTTAATTTTAATTTGCTTTAAATTATGATAAAATCAATTTTATTTGTATATGATTTGGGTATTATTTGTTTATAAATCATATTTTAAATTTGCTTATAATTAATAAAACTTCAAATCAAAATTAGGATTTGTATTTGTATTTACGTATGATTTCATTGATTGCTATTAATGAATAATATAAAAAATTATCATTTTAATTTACTTATAAAGTATCAAATTTATGTTGAGTTTCTTATTTATTTATTTATGTTGTCGTTCAAGTTATGTTTATGGTGAAAATAAAACGCTTTCATTAAACTCGCAATCCCATGTTTCAAATATATCCTAGGTCCGCTAATGCTTTGTGATTAATGGATGGGTCCCTAAGCAAATAGGAATGTACACCTTTAATAACCTATCCGATTCCGGAGTAAAACAATAACATAAAACATAGATTTGCATTCAAATAGTTTAAGAACATAAAACATAGATTTGCATTCAAATAGTTTAAGAGGATGTTCAGATTGTCAGATCTCATATACAAAGATTGTAGTTTTGTTAATTTTGAATTATCTTTGGTTAAAGTTGTTATGTATTTACTAATTTTGATCACTAATGTAGATGTCGTATGACTCTTAATTAATGAATCAGGTATTATTCAAAAAAAAAAATGTTTGAACAATTATTTGTTTGAACGAAGCTTAATATATATGAAAGAAAGAACTTACAAGGCAAGTCCCAAGGTTCATATCTGCAGAGGTCGAGTTCAGCGATGACTTCAACGCATTTATCATAGCCGTCCAGCTTCTTTTTGAGATAATACAAAATCAGTTCTTCATCTGTTGGGCTGAATCTAAACCCTGGAAACATTGAGGATGCTGTAATTGACCTCTCTGCTTCCTTTGATATCCCATTCCCATTCCCATTCCCATCCATTTTTTTAGAAAACCAAAAGAAAAAGATATCCAAAAGGTTAACTTTTAATACTCTAAACAAAGGAAACTTGGTACAAAAGAAGGGAATGATTATGATACTCTAAAGAAACAAGAATATCTTTAAGGCAGAGGAAGAGGGACTTTGCTAATAGACACTTTGGATACAATCTAAGGACTATCTTATCTTTGTTGTATTCTTTGTTTGCTTCCTCCGTAATCGTATACAACAACAAATACACCGCCTCACCATTCAAATTTGACTACCTAAACTTTTATAATTATTGTTGCGCATTTTAGTTAAAGAATAAAATACAAATTAAGAGTGATAAGTTAATTGTATAAAAAATAAATGTTTCCATGGAGAAAAGCACCAATTTATTTTTCTATATTATTGGAAATACTTTACATGTAAGATATATTATATCGATAAAATAGTGGGTTGACTTGCATAGATATTGGGTGAGCTACTTTTCCTACTACCATTTTGTTTTGGCAATCAATGAACCTCATCTAGTGTTTGTGCAAGTCAACGCTCTTGACCAGTGAATTTTCGGATATCTCATGTCTACACGAGTGGACCACGGTTAGATTATGTCGAATTAATTTGATTTCCAGGCTGCGGCAGAATACGTGTCGACTATGAGTTTCCATACTCCAGCACCAAACTATCCTCTGTTGTCTGACATTTGGAAACCAGATGTCAATCTCACCGTCACTCCTCCTATTCTTTAATTGCTCATATTACTCCTCACTCCTCTCATTCTTTAATTACTCTTACCAGCGATTCCAATATCCTTAAATCTTAGACAATTAAAGTTAGTTTTATTAGAAATTAAAAAATCTCACATTTGTATCAATATCTTGGTGTAAGTCCTAACTATAGACAATTAGAAATAAAAATGATTGCTCTCGAGAATTCTTTCCTCACCATTTTATTTTGCAAATTTGTTTGGCTTTCAAAACAGAACTCTACTATTGATTCCTTCATGTCTTCTAATCTGAATTCTGATGCTTCCTTCTTTACAATATTCCTTCTTTCCCTGTTCAATTGTGATGATGTAGTTTTGCACAGTTGACTGTCGCTGTTCAATTCGGTCTTTCATTTTGGGATGGAAGAGTATGTACTATATAGTGATCATAAGACAATTCAGTCTTCAAAGGACAACAATCAAAATAAGGAATTATTTATCTGTATAGTGATCATAAGACACCAAAAATGCACTATATTGAAAGGGTGGATCAATAGCTGATTTTTGTAAATATCCTGGAATTGGTTCCACAGACACCTCTCACAATAGCAATAGGCAATCTGCAATTTTTTTCACCAGCAAATATAAAGGCTGAGTTTTGCACAACATAAACATGAATTAGGTCATTAGCAATATTAGAAGTACATGAGAATTTTGACATTTAGACATTCGTGGTATTAAGGCACCATTACTAGAAAAAGTTGAATAAAGTTTCTGTTGTATTGAATTTTGACATTTTAATGTTGATGGTGCTTATTGATGGTTGAGGGATTTAGCTGGTGTGTTGTTTGTGATTGTTGTTTCTTATTGATGGTTGAGCAATTAATATTTTGATTTTGATTTCGTTGATTCCAATTCCACTGCGCTAGAACGAAGCATTTCATTACCTCTTTTCTATAAAGTACAAGTTGACAAACTTGAGTAATTAACAAAATACTCATGAGCAAAATTAATCATAAATATATAAGTAAATAGTCATTAACTACATAATACTACTATTTAATCCAACATGAGTAATCAATAAAAATGAATCAATTATATTATTTAATTTAATAAAAGAATTCACACATCCCACACAAATTCAATAATAATAAAACAATGAGAGAGAAGAAGGAGGTTTGGAGGTAAGGCGTAAGCTGCAGGCTGCTGTATGAAGATTCAGGTAAATAGAGATTTAGGGTTTTTTTTAAAAGTAAAAATTGTCATGTGGTTAATTTTAGGCATTTTCATGAAATCGGTAAAATCGGTCGATTTTACCGATTTCACCCGATTTTACCCGATTTTATGGGCGATTTTACTTGATTTCGATTTCACTTCCGATACAACTCGTAAGGCCCAGGTGGAATCGTAAAATCGTATGATTTTACGATCCGGATCGCGATTTTAGTAACATTGTTTCTAGCTATGTTGTTTAATTTGATGATGTTTTAGGATGGCTGTTTAGTTAAATAGTTTAGATTGGAGAAAAAGTTGTTATGAACACCACTTTTATTGTACGTTGGAATATTATTTGGTTGGTACGGGAAGGAATGAAGGTCGTTATAAACACCACTTTTATTGTATTGAATTTATTTGCACGTACATGATATTCATTTTACAAACGGAACTCTGCCGAAATTTCTGCAGAATTTTTGTATTTGGTGAACGTTTTAATGTGTCTTTTGTTTTGTTATTTGCACGCGTTCATAAATAAAGTATTTATTGTAATTTGTTTTGTTTATTATCTGTTTTAAAGGAGTATATTACAAGATCAATCACATATAGCCAAGATGAAATACATGAAGTCCGTGACCAATGGGAAAAATACTTAAGATTGAACTTTTTGTTAAAGTAAATGTAATTTTAATTTGTACATGTAATATATAGTAGTGTACTACATACTTTTCGATTTTTTTTTTTTTTTTAAAGATAATCTGTCACATATATATAAATCAAGGATCAAGATCCACCAAGGTTAAAAGGCTTGGTGGGAACGGTTCCATACATATCTTTTCATTCGATATCCCTGTATCCCACCTAGCAACCATGTGAGCCACGGTGTTACCGTTCCTACGGACAAAACTACAAGTGAACAGATTAAAGTCTAGAGCAGATTCTATAATATGATCAGTGAGTAAGTTTATATGGGAGCATCCTTGTTCCTGCCTCGAAACAGAATTGATCACCATCAAGGCGTCACCTTCCAAGTGCACGTTAGTATAACCCCATCTTTTTGCAATTTCAATAGCGTAGACCGCTGCTGCTGCTTCTGTAACTTGCACACTCCAATTTGCTTCCACGACTCGTGTCCCCGTGAGTAACACTTTACCGTTGTGATCGCGAACTACCACACCCAAGCCTCTGCGTAATGACATCCCTATGTGCGCATCAAAATTGATTTTCACCCACCCTTCATGAGGCGGCTCCCATTTCTGATAGGTGGTGACGCGTGGAGAGCTGGGCACACACAGTTTCTGTTGGAAATGTTGGTATTCTGTCAGCATCTTCAAGAAGGAGGAAGCTGTTTGTGCAACATCACATGCTGAATTTGCAATTACCTCCTTGTTCCTACAATACCAGGCTGCCCAAAAAGATGTAGACAAGGAGCATAATTCTTCACTTGAGGCATGAGAAATCAGCCACTTAAATGCACAAGAGAAAGATGTTCTAGGTGCATCACGAACCAAAGCAGCCTGCGGATGTGTCTGCCACATTATACTGACCATGTGGCAGTCCAAGAGAGCATGACAAACTGTTTCAGCTTCGGTGCAATTTCGAGAACACAGAGGAGAGTCAGTCATATGTCGATGATGGCGAATCGCATTCACGGGCAGCGACTCTTTGCAAGCTCTCCAAATGAAGTGTTTAAGTTTTGGTGGCCATTGGGAGCACCAGATTTTCCTCCACAACCCGTCATTCTCGCTCGACACATCAATTTGAAGACCCCCTAAACTCAACCAATATCCCGACTTCACAGTATACATGCCGTCCTTTGTTAATCTCCAATGCAGCTGGTCTTCCCTTTCTTTCGGAGCAATTGGGATGGAAAGAATATTCTCAACCGTTACAGGGTCAAACATTGAGCGTAGGTCGGTGATCTTCCACTGCCGCAATTCATGATCAATGAGGTGCCATACTTGAAGGTCATCAGTATTTGCATCGAGAAGGTTTGGTTGCTGCACTTTGCCCTCCACCACGACCCAGTTGTCGCTTTTCACATGAACCGATCCACCATTACCTATCCTCCAAGCTAAGCCTTCTAAAAGAAGGGATTTTGCGCCCCAAATGCTCCTCCAGGTCAAACTCGGGTCGAAGCCCCTTCTAGCATCAAGAGCCATATCATGCTTGTAGTATCTAGCCTTCATAACAGCAGAAAGGAAAGGGTTTGATTCGTTGTGAAGCCTCCACATTTGCTTAGCTAGCAGAGCTTGGTTGAACCTCTTGAGATCTCTGAATCCCATACCTCCATTCCGCTTCGGACGACACAAACTGGCCCAGCTATGCCAATGAGTCTTCTTAGCATTTGTCGTTGAACCCCACCAGAAACGGGCAAGCATTGAGTGAATGTCGTCGATTATGCCATCTGGGATTTTAAAGATACTCATCATGTATGAAGGGATTGCTTGAACCACTGCTTTGATTAAAACTTCTTTACCAGCTCTCGACATCAGTTTCTCTTTCCACCCCTGTATCTTCTTCCATATGCGTTCTTTTAGGCTCGAAAAAATCATCTTTTTTGACCTCCCCACGATTGTTGGTAGACCCAGGTATTTTGAGTGGCGCTCAACTTCGTTCACCCTAAGAAGTGTCAGAATCTCCTGTCTTGCATTGCTTGGTACTCCTTTGCTAAACGAAACCTCTGTTTTATTGAAGTTGACTCTCTGACCCGATGCTCTCTCATATAAGCTAATGATGTTAGCTATCACTGAGCATTCATGAACATTGGCTCTCGCAAAAAGAATACTGTCATCTGCAAAGAACAAGTGAGATAAAGTAGGTGAGCCTCTGCAAATTCTTATCCCATGAAGTTCCTTTCTACTCACAGCTTTCGATATAAGGGACGAAAAGACATCTGCACAAAGAAGGAAAAGGTAAGGGGAAATTGGGTCTCCTTGTCTCAGCCCCCGTGTTGGAATGACTTCCCCATGAATATGCCCGTTTATCTTAAAAGCAAAGGACACACTGGTGATACAACTCATAATTCTGCGAATCCACCCCTCGCTAAAACCCATCTTTAACATCACTCTTTCCAGAAAGCTCCACTCGACTCTATCGTATGCTTTGCTCATGTCGAGCTTGAGAGCAAGTGCGTTGTTCCTACCATTAACTCTTCGCTTCATAGTGTGGAAGGCTTCAAAGGCTAGAAGAGCATTGTCAGTGATCAGACGACCTGGAATGAAAGCACTTTGATGTATCGAGATGATCTCCCCAAGGATGTCTTTAAGCCTATTCGCCACTGTTTTAGACACAATCTTATATATGACATTGCAACAGCTAATCGGTCTAAAATCAGTTAGAGATTTTGGCTCATTGCATTTAGGAATAAGGGAAACACAAGTCTTGTTTATGTTCTTGAGATCAATCAGACCTCTCCACCATCTTTTCACAAGTCCCACAACATCACTCCCAATAATATCCCAGAACTTCTGAAAGAATAAAGCATGAAAACCATCAGTACCTGGGGCCTTCGTTGGGTGCATCTGGAAGACTGCCCTGCGGATCTCCTCATCAGTCAGCTCAGCATCTAGAAATTCATTCATATCATCCGTCACCACAGTGTCAACATCATTGATAGCTGCATCGAGGCAGGTCGGGGAGCTCGTAGCAAAAAGATTTTCATAGTATGCCGTGATGAGTCTTTCAATGTCAGCTTTGCTAGTTAACGAGACCCCGTTTTCATCAAACAGCCCTTTGATTGTATTCCTGCGTCTTCGAGAGTTGGCTTTATGATGGAAGTATTTCGTGTTCTTATCGCCGTCCCTCAACTCATTTGCTCTAGCTCGGATATGCCAGTAAGACTCCTCTAGATTATGGAGAGTGTCGAGTTGTTCAGCTATGGATTTACAAGTGTTCAGCATTGTGGCATCGGGGTGGCATCTTTGAGCAGCTTTCAGTCTTTTCTCAGCATCTCGAATTTTCTTTTTCAGAGCCCCAAAAGTTCTCTCAGCCCAATCAGAAAGCTTTGCAGCGCAATTTTCAATACGGAAGTCAACATCCCCACCTAAGATCTCGTTCCACGCCTCATTTACAACTAATCTGCATTCATCATTAGACAACCAAAGAGATTCAAAGCGGAATAACTTTTCACCAATGTACTGGCCATGAGCATTATTTGTACTCAGTAGAATAGGCGCATGATCAGACCTGTATATCGGAAAGTGTCGGACATCAACTGAGTCAAAAAGGTTTTGCCAATCAACACTAGCCACAAATCGATCTAACCTTTCCCGGATCAAGTTGGATGGTTGGTTGCCCCGGCTCCATGTGAACATGCTTCCTCGAAAACCCAAGTCAACTAGGCCGCATTCATCTAAGCATTCACGAAAAGCCTCCATCTCCCTATCAGCTCTAATGTTTCCTCCCGCTTTTTCATTCGCCCTGAGTATCTCATTAAAGTCCCCAAAGAAAACCACTGGACCCCTAGCCTCAGCTCTGACTCTGCGCATTAGATCCCAGGTTCTGAATTTATTCGGTCTATCCGGCCACCCATATATCCCGCACGCAAACCAGCAACTGTGTCTATCCAAGTCTTTCTGAATTTCCACCAGAATATGATGAGATGAGAAGGATACCACATTTACTTGCTTATCTCTCCACCATAGACCCATACCCCCTGAGTTTCCCGCACTATCTAGACATAAGCCTTCTGTAAATCCACATTTGTTTCGCACGATCTCCAGTTTGCCTTTCTCCACCATCGACTCCATAATAAACACTAGCTGAGGTCTCTCTCTCCAGCACCAGCCCTGGAGAGCTTTAACTGTCAAGGGATTATTAATCCCTCGACAGTTCCAACTAAAGATTTTCATTGATGTTCGCGGGGTTGGTGCAAGCCAACCTCCGCTACTGAATCGGTATCAACAATAGGTACACTAACATCCAAACAGGAACGTTTGTGTTCTCCTTCGCTGTCAACCATCTCAACATCTGAGTCTGATATTTTTCTCTTGACAACCTGTTCATTTTGTGAATTTTGCATCTCAACAGGACAAGAATTGAGTTTCTCTGATCCATGCGTGCTCTTGTTTGGTCCTCCCCTTCTTTTGACTTTAATGCACTTCCTAGCACTAGTACTATCTCCCACTCCTGCATGAAAAATGAAACTAGAAGTTTCCAAGCTATTATCACGTGGGTTTTCACATGGGTCATTAAAACCCACTACATTTCCACTCCTATTATTATCATTATTAACTCCTTCTTTGATTAAGGCTTGAGAGGAGCCGTCATTACCTACAAAGCCAACATCACGTGGGTCCACTTCCCTAGCATCATGCACACGAATTCCCACAGCACCCACTGACCCAATTTCGACATTATCACCTCCTACATCCACGCCATGCACTTCTTCAACAGAGATTGTGGGTTGTTGTTCAAGCTCATATGTTAAGGTTTTTGGTTTAGTGACAAAAGGGTTTTCTTCATCTTTAAGCTATCTAACTCCTCTTTATGTTTGAAGAGTCCTTTCCTAGGAGATGCTTTTAAATCAAGACCCCAACAATATCCTCTCTCCTTGTCTTCTTCTACAACCCGAGTACAATTCTTTTCGGTGTGGTTCATCAACCCACAAAGAAAACAAAAGTGGGGCAATCTCTCATACTTAATCGGGATTTTCACCATAAACCCACTCGTTGTTTTAATCATCTGGAATCTCTTTAGGGGTTTCGTAACATCCAAGATAATTCTAACCCTACGGTATGCTTCGACATCTAGAAAGTCCTCCTCTATTTCCACACACTCTCCCAAAGGTTTCGCTATAGCCCTAATATGATTATCGGATCGACAACTGAAAGGTAGGTTGTAGAATCTTACCCAGAACGGCGAGAAATGAAGTACGACGTCAGAAGGCTGTTTATCCTCTTCGATTTCTTGCAGCACAAGTAATCTTTGTTCAAAGCTCCATGGTCTACCACTTAGCACCTTCTCCATGTCCCTCCAGTGAAAAAAATTGAAACATGAACATATTAGTTTCCATTGATCTGATGACTACTCCCTCCTTGAGACTCCATACATGAAGCATGGTTCTTTTAAAGGCGTCAAAATTCAAAGGCTTATCAGTTAGAACCCGCCCAATAAGTCTGAGCGAGAGCTTTGCATCCTGCTTCTCATCCTTAAGTTCCTCTAGCACAACAACATCTTCCTCTTCGTTGCTTAAATTGAGTTTCGAGCATTGTGTCACGATATCGTCCGCCATGGAAGGTCGGGAGTTTTGTCACGATATATATATATATATATATATATATATATATATATATATAGTATATATATATATAATATATATATAATATAGTATATAAGAGATTATAGA
>JAAKBH010000249.1:0-57071 GCA_019776075.1 Amaranthus palmeri | reverse complement strand
GCCTACCCCAGGGTGATCCCGGTCTCCTTATCTCTTCATCTTGGTGAGTGAAGTACTAGTATGCCTTTTGAAAAGAGCTGAGACTATGGGTCTTATTGAGGGGGTTAAAATTGATAGAGATAGAGTACACCTCAAGCATTTACAATTTGCAGACGATACTTTGAGCTTCGTGCCGAAGAGTACTAGAGGGTGGTGACAAATTATTTCCGTATCCTTGATGTATTTCTCTTATGTCGGCCTCAAGTTGAATTATAGCAAATCTCATATTATCTCTTGGGGCACTGACTCACATGATTGGGCCCAAGGAGGTAGTTATTGCAAATGGGTGCCAGCATTCTGTATGTCCTATCACTTATCTGGGGCTACCATTAGGTGCAAACATGAACAACTGTGCTGCATGGAATTCAATAATATCCAAGATTGAGAATAAATTGTCGGCTTGGAAGGTTAAACTCCTATCGAGAGCGGGTAGACTTACATTAATCAAGAGTGTTCTCAACTGTCTACCTATCTATTATATGAGCATGTTCAAGATGCCTAAAGCTATAGCTCTGAAGATTGTAAAGCTTCAAAGGAGATTCTTCTGGGGGTGTCTTCAAATGGTGATATGTCGAGCCCAACAGTGAATTGGAGGGTGATTGAACTTCCAAAAGATTTTGGTGACTTGGGGTGGGAAACATCTTACAAAAAAAAACCTGGTGCTCCTTTTCAAGTGGTGGTGGAGATTTTCAGAGTGCGGCAACTCCTTATGGAAACACATTCTCATTTCCTTTCATAATATCAAAGGTCTTAAGGCCTCATCACAAGCATTTCAAGGTGTAAAGAGCGGTGTATGGGCTCAATTACTTAGTGATGATCCAGATACCTCTAGGATTAGAGCAATCATCGAGGAGGGTTTGATGGTCAAAGTGGGAGAAGGTACATCGACACTATTCTGGCATGACAATTGGTGTCCTGAAGGCCCGCTGAAGAGTTCATTTCCTAGACTCTTCTCTATTGCGGAGCATAGAGATGCTATGATTAGTCAAATGGGAAGTTGGCAGGAGGAGGGGTGGGTGTGGAGCCTTAATTGGAGAAGACAGTTGTATGACTAGGAGGTTGCGGATGTGGAACGACTCAACCTTACTATCTTACAAGTTAACCTAGAACCTGGTAAGGTTGACGGAGCCTGCTAGAAGGGTGGATCTTGGGATCGATACACCATTAAGGAGATTGTAAAGGAATTGGCATGACAGTTATACTCCTATCCTTCCAAAAGAACGTCGAACTTTATCGGAGTATAAAGGTCCCACCTAGGCCCCATGTTACTATTTGGCTTGCACACTTGGAGAGACTTAAGACAGGGGATATTCTTATTTCTCAGGGCGCAATTGACCCCAACCAAGGTCTTTGCCTTTTTTGCGCAGAGGAGGAGGAGACCAATTCCCACAATCTATTCACTTGTAGCTTCTCATGGGGTATATGAATGGAAGTTCTGCAATGGTGGGGTAATCTGGGGTTCTCCATAATCGTTTATCCCATTCTTCACGGCATGGAAGAATCTAAAGCCAAGGCGCAAAAATGGAAAGCTATGGAAGATGATCTCACTACAACAAATTTAGCCTTTTGAGACATTAGATTTAGTGGCATTTAAAAAATGCCACTAATTCATATTTTTAGTGTAATAAATGTTTGTTTTAATTTTAAGTTCCACATAAAGTTATTTAGCAACACTTAATTTGGTCTTTAGTGGCAAATGTAATTGTCACTATAGTCTATAGTGGCATTTGTGAGAAATGTCACTAGATCCTATGTCGCTAAAACCTTTAGTGGGACTTTTTTATATGCTGCTAAAAGCTCTAATAAATGTCACTAAATCCTCTATATACCATAAGAAATTTGTAATAGCGACATTTAAATTAAATGTCGCTAAATATAGCCCACTAAAAGCAAATTATGTTGTAGTGTCTTTGGTTGTGTTCTATGGTCATTGTGGTTTGAGAGGAACAAGATAAAGTTCAACGATGGCGAGTGCAACATGGGCAAACTACTATACACTTTGAAGATTCGAGTCGGTCTCTGGGCGAGGGAGCTACTTGGAATGGATATTTGTGAAGGCATTGGCGTTTGATGAATATGTTTGTTGTAGATAGCTTATACTGTATGATTTTGTTTTGTTTTCGGAGGTGAGTTTTTGTATGTGGTGCTTTGGTGGGGCTTTTACTCTAGGGTCGTCTCTAACCATGGTGTGTATGATGGTAGTCTGTGATCAGGGGTGTAAGGTGGGGCGACAGGGGATACATAGTGTTTTGTTTGACTAACTAAGGCATAGTCCACCCCTATGCTTTGTTCTGGGTGGCCTGGGTCCTGATCACTAATTCCAATGGCTTTTTCCCCTCGCGGGGTTTTTTATGCCGGCGGCTTTAGGGCTCCCCCTTCCCAGTTTTGAGGTTTATTCAGTTATATATATAATTCCAAATTTTCAAAAAATATATATATATATATTTATTTATATATTTTATCCCTTGAGAAGGGGTCTCAAAATGAGAAGGATGAGATGGATTTATAGCCATTGATCTTGTGAAAATCTAACGGGTGAAAATCTTCTTTCTCGTCGATTTTCTTCTCCATTTTATGTTATGATTAAGGTTACTATATTTTCAGAAAATTATACTATTTTATGATTAAAGGTTACTATGTTTATTTTTAAAAAGTTACGATGTTGTGCATAAGATTAAGAGAAAACAGTAACTATACATAATCATAGTAACCCTTATCATAACATAGTATCTTTTTCTAAGAACATAATATCTTTATAATGTAAAAAACTAGGTAAAAAATATGTTGAACCGCGTGCAAGGACCCTAATGAACCGCGTGCTAGGAGCTAACTAATCCAGACCATTGACATTTGATCTAGACGGTTGAGATTCCTTATCACCCTTCTCATTTTGGACCCTAAATCTATGTGTGTGGTGTGTGTATCCGAGGCATTTACTTCAAGAAAAACGGGAAGTAAAACGCAACGGTACAGTCCAGCCCCTACCGGCCGAGTCGGCGGTGAGCTCTCACCAGGATCGCCAACTCGGCGATACCTACTGACCTGACCATTGAATTTCGAGTAGCTAAAGCCGACTCGACTTTAGCTCAAAAGGGGGAATCGGCGAGTCGGCTTTTTAGTCTGTCCTGACTCCCCTTTTTCCTTGTTTTATCTATCTTTATATGCCTTACGGACCTAGTATTCAATACGTATTTGTCCCACTACTTTAGTAGCTTTTAGTGATTTATTACGGACTTATAAATTGTCCCACTACCTTAGTAGTACTTAGTGATTATATTCAGGATTATTAGACACTAAATGTTCAACAATCCTCTCCCATTTTGGGTATAATAAGCCTCTCATTTACCAAAATTCATAATACATTTCACGCATCAACGCTAATATCCCTTCGGATTGAATTAACGCCTAGTACAACACACTTAACAAGCGATTGAGCCAAAATTGATTTCCATAAGGAATTGAATCAAATGACCCTTCCAACCACTTGAAGATGTAGTAGACACAAAACAAATAACACAAAGTTATTAACTTGACACATTATAAGGCCGTGTCCGTATCTTATTCATAAGTTTATCATAGTCATTATGCCAATCTTGACTACTTGAAGCGGCCACATTTCAAACTTATATAGGTAGGTTCTCAGTACGTATAAAACATATCCCCGTGACTTGGATATAACACCAAGAGCTCTTCAACCCTTGATCTTGAGAACTTTCAAGACGACTACCTTATTCCATCACGGTACAAAGCAACGATCGGTCATTAAGCGTGTTGCTTTAACAAAAATCAAGAGGACTTTACCACATTGAATTCAGACACGATGTTACTCATGCGTGAGTTGGGCCTTTCCAAATGATTTTATTGACATAAACCGATTTCAACTGAGGCTTTCTCAATTGAATCTCTATTCATGGCTTTCGTAAACGAATCCGCCACATTGAACTTAGTGTTCACATAGTCAAAAGTTATGACCCCGTTAATAATAAGTCCTTGCACTAGGCTATGCCTAAGAGCAATATGACGAGACTTACCATTATATACTTGACTATAAGCTCTACCTAAAGCCGTCATGCAATCCGCATGGATTGCCACCGGTGAAATTGGCTTAGGCAACAAGGGTATCTCAAACATGAGATTCCTCAACCACTTTGCTTCACTAGCTGCTGAAGCAAGAGCAATAAATTCAGCTGACATCGTAGAATCAGCTATGCATGTTTGTTTCTTAGAGGACCAAGAAATGGCACCTCCCCCATAATCAAACACCCATCCACTAGTAGAAGAGTTATCCTCTTCATTAGTGATCGAGCTAGCATCGGAATACCTTCTAGAATAGGAGGATCTCCGCTATATGCAATACCATAATCCATGGTACACAACAAGTATCTTAATACTCTCCTTATCGCCATCCAATGATGGGGACCCGGTTACTAGTAAATCTACTAAGTTTACCAACCGCAAATGCTATGTCAGGCCTAGTACTTGTCATAGCATACATCAAAGATCCTATAACCTTTGAATACTCCAATTGTAAAATTGGTTGACTGGTATGTTTTGCAAATTTCATACCCGGTTCCATGGGAGTAGAGACCGGTGCTTTATCAAGCATATTAAACCGCTTAAGTATCTTCTCAACATAGTGAGCTTGACTTAACTTAATACGGTTGCCTTGCCTTATGATCTTAATGCCTAAGATCACATCGGCCTCCCCCATATCCTTCATCTGAAAGGATCTAGACAAAAAGTCTTTTGTCTCTTGGACTAGTGCTTTACAAGTGCCAAAGATAAGCATGTCATCGACATATAAGCAAATGATAACGCCATTACCATGGCTATCAAACTTGCTATACACATACTTATCGGCTTAATTCAACTTGAATCCAAAAGACAGTATGGTTTCATCAAACTTTTGATGCCATTGCTTAGGTGCTTGTTTAAGTCCATATAAGGACTTCACAAGTTTACACACCTTTTGCTCCTACCCTTTCAAAACAAACCCTTCGGTATGTTTCATATAAACTTCCTAATCTAATTCCCCATATAGAAATGCGGTTTTAACATCTATTTGATGTATTTCTAGATGATAGACCGTAGCTAACGCTACCAATAACCGAATAGTGGTTATTCTTGCAACCGGTGCATATGTATCGAAATGATCGATATTGTGCTTTTGTCTAAAGCCTTGAGCCACTAAACGACCTTTAGACTTATCAATAGTACCATCGATTTTCATTTTCTTTCTGAAAATCCACTTGCAACCTATTGGTTTACAAGTAGGAGGAAGATCTACTAACACCCAAGTGTTATTTCCCATGATGGATTGCATCTCATCATCAATAGCCTCTTTCCAAAAAGCGATATCATGTGATGCCATAGCATCGCTATAAGTCAATGGGTCACCTTCCACATTATAAAAATATGGAACGCTAGAAGATACTTCATTTCTATCACCTTCAACCAAGTATACTTGGAAATCCGGTCCAAAGCTTTTAGCTTTCCGTTGTCTCTTACTCCGTTTAAGAATAGGATCAACTAAATCTTGTTCATCTATTTGTTGACTTTCATCAACATCTAGAAGTGAACCTTGTTGCTTATCATCAACATTGTCATTGGTACAAACTTGTAGATTTCTGTCTACTCAATGATGAAAATCTATTTTCATCAAAATCCTCATCTCTCGACTCTATAATTGAATGGATCGATATATAGTCATTTTGTTCTATAACATAGAACCTATAGGTTTTTCTATGAATAGCATAGCCTATAAAGATGCATTCAACACCTCGTTCGCCGAGTTTCTTTCTTTTGTTACCGGGCAATCTTACAATGGCCCTACAACCCCAAACCTTAAGATAACTTAAGTTTGGTTTCTTTTTGTACCAAAGTGCATAAGGAGTTTCCTTATTCGTTCTCATTGGAACTCGGTTAAGAATGTGACAAGCCGTCAACATTGCTTCACCCCAAAATCCATCACTCAAACCCGAGTAGGATAACATGGAATTAACCATCTCTTGTAGAGTACGGTTTTTCCTCTCCGCCACACCATTTGATTGTGGTGCATAACCGGCGGTGGTTTCATGTATAATACCCATTGAATTAAAATAGTTAGGATCATAATATTCACCTCCTTTATCGGGTTCTTAACCTTTTAAGTTTACTTCCAATTTGTAATTCTACTTCATTTTTGTAAATCTTAAAATGTTCAAGAGCCTCATTTTTTGTATGTAAAAGATATACACAACAAAACTTTGAGAAATCATCAATAAAAGTTATCACATACTTTTTATTTCCCAAAGATTGTGTACTATGAAAATCACAAAGATCACTATGGATTAACTCCAAAATTTCAGATTTTCTATCAACACTTTTAAAGGGTGTTCTAGTGATCTTATTTAACATGCACGTTTTGCAATTCTTAGACATCTTAACACACATAGGTATGAGTTCATGCTTAGACATAAAAGAAATTTTGTCAAAATTTACATGTCCTAATCTAACATACCACAAATAATGCAAATCATCACTTTCATTCATACTTGAAATATTACAAACAAGGTTTTTATTCATATCTAAAGATAACTTAAAAAGACTATTACATAAGTAAGCACGACCAATAAACAAATTGTTTTTTGAGATAATACACCTATCGGCTTCAAACACTAGTTTGTAGCCCAATCGATTCAAAATAGGACCCGAGACTAAATTTCTACCTACTTCAGGTTCAAAATACACATCCCTTAAAACTAAGAGATTCCCCGAAGTAAACAATAGTTCAACTGGTCCTTTGCCTTGGACCATGATGGACTGAATTTGGGAGGAAGATTGGTAGATATTCCTCACAAGTGAATGGCTGTTACTCCTACACAGAAGGTTGCTCACTGATGAATCAGAACTCCCCTTCTTTTAGGCAAAACTCAATCCCTGGTCTGTTCTTGGAACTTCTTGAATAGAATCTTGGAGGCTTCACTCACCCCTCAACCCTATTCTGATCTTCCCTCTCTAGGTTCACTCCCTAGGAGAGTCAATCTGGATCTTTGAGTGTGGCTTCACTCACTCACTCACAAAGAATCCCTCACTTTCTTGATTGTAGACACAATTAGGAAAATGAAAATATGAAAATTTATTTCAATCTCAAAACTGAGTTTTTACAAAGCCAAGCATCCCTATATATAGGGAGGGAAACAAACAAACATAACGGCTCTAACAAGATTACAAACTCTCAGCTTATTAATGATCACGTGCCATACTCATGGGCATAAAACAGAAACAAAACAACTAAAACAAGGAAAATAGGCACAGTGAACTGATCCTGCTTCCTGATGACTAGCCCACCTTGTGACTACTTTTTAGAGTTCCTGATGTATAGTCAGCAAAGTCCTGGGGCCTTGCCAGCTAGGACCATGTGCAGGGGTGACATTTATGCCTTGACCTAGGTCTGGTGTGCCCTGGCCTGTTCCCAGCCAACACAGCAAGGTCTGCTGACAGGCAGGTTCTGAACAAGTGTCCTGTGCCCTGTCAGTTTGATCTTCTGAGGTTGAAAGATGCTTTTCTGCCACTCCTTTGGGTCTCCCTTGGCTGGAACATGTTGCTAGCTCCATTAAGGACTCCTCCCTGGCTATGGTAAGGTCTGGCTGCCTTCCTTCTAGATTTGGTGCAACTTCTTCACCCAAACAGTGTTCTGTAGTCTTCCCTGAGGTCTTCCCTGAGGTTATGCCTTTTAAGACCTTGATTGCTGTTCCTGAACCAACTGGATTTGGTTCATCCTCCCCTTCTTGGGAGAGAATTGACCTCAATTCTGAAGAGCCACAATATGGTGCCAAGTCTCCAATATTGAATGTAGGGGAAATCCCAAACTCTTCTGGCAGGTCCAATCTGTAAGCATTTTCTCCATATTTAGCAATGATCTGATAGGGGCCCATTGCTCTAGGCAGTAGCTTGTTTTTCCTTTGATTGGGAAACCTCTCTTTCCTCAAATGCACCCAAACAAAATCTCCAATGCTGAACTGTCTTTTGTTGATGACCCCTTTGTTTGCCCTGTTTTGGTATTGCTCATTGGCTTTCTGGATGTTGTTGGCAACCTGTTGATGAAGTTTCAGGAACTCAGCAGCATGTTGCTTTGCCTCCTGTTGCTTGGGCACCTGCACAGGTAGATCCACTAATGAAACAGGTAATAAAGGGTTAGAACCATACACACACTCAAAAGGAGAATACTTAGTAGTGCAGCTAGGGCTTCTATTATATGCAAACTCAGCCTGACTTAATTGTAAATCCCACTCCTTAATGTTCTTAGTAACTAAGGTTCTCAGGATGGTGCCCAAGGTTTTGTTGGTTACTTCAGTCTGTCCATCTGTCTGGGGATGGTGTGAAGTGCTGAAAAGTAATTTAGTGCCTAGTATTTTCCATAGAGTAGTCCAGAAATGACTCAAGAACTTTCCATCCCTATCAGATACCATGGTTTTTGGAACCCCATGTAGTCTCACTATTTCCCTGAAATACAACCTGGCTATGTTTACTGCATCATCTATTTTTTGACAAGGAACAAAATGTGCCATTTTGGAGAACCTATCCACCACAACCATTATGGAGTCCTTTCCTCTTTGGGTCCTTGGAAGGGCCATGACAAAGTCTAGACTGATGTGTTCCCAGGGTTTAGTAGCTATAGGTAGTGGTCTATACTCCCCTTTGTGGAATGTAAGTTTTGCCTTTAAGCATGCCTCACACTTTAGAATGTGTTTTCCTACTGTGCCAAGCATTTTAGGCCAATAAAAGTGCTGACCTAGCATGTCCAGGGTTTTCTGAATCCCAAAGTGTCCACTTAAACTTCCTTCATGCACCTCTTTAACTAACAACTCCCTAAGAGGTATTCTTGGTATACATAGTTTGTTGCCCCTAAACAAGTAGCCTTGGTAAATGTAAAAGGGACCCTGATGAACACCTTGTTGGCACTGTTGATATGTGTCCTTGAAGTCTGTATCCTCTTCATAGTGTTCCTTGACCTGTTCAAATCCTAGGATCTTAACATCTAGAATACCCAACAGTTGCTGTTTCCTACTGAGAGCATCAGCTACCACATTGGACTTTCCATTCTTATACTTAGCTGAAAAATTGAATGACTGTAAAAACTCAACCCACCTAGCATGTTTACTACTCAGTTTCTTTTGGCCATTTATATACTTCAGAGATTCATGGTCAGTGTGCAAGATAAAGGGTTGTATCCTTAAGTAATGAGTCTAGTTTTCCAGGGCCCTGACTAGAGCATAGAACTCTTTATCATATGTTGAGTAATTGAGCCTGCTATGATTTAATTTCTCACTGAAATAGGCAACAGGTCTACCCCCTTGAATTAACACAGCCCCTATTCCACTACCACTTGCATCACATTCAACCTCAAAAGGTTGGCTAAAATCAGGTAGTTTTAACACTGGTGCCTTACACATAGCTGTTTTGATGATTTCAAAGGCTTGCTGGGCTTCCTGAGTCCACTTATAACTTCCTCCCTTAGTGCATTCTGTAATGGGTGCCATAATGCTGCTAAAATTTTTGATAAATCTCCTATAGAAGGAGGCAAGTCCATGGAAGGATCTAATTTGAGTAATGGTACTAGGTGTAGGCCAATTCTGAATAGCTTCAACTTTACTAGGGTCAGCTTTTACTCCCTCTTTTCCTATGATGAATCCCAAAAAACTCACTTCCTGCATTAAAAACATGCACTTTTCTTTTTTCCCATAGAGTCTTTGCTCCCTCAACACTTGGAACAGCTGCCTGAGATGCTCTAAATGTTCTGAGATGTGCTTGCTATAAATTAAAATATCATCCAAGTAAACTACTATGAATTTTCCCAAAAATGGTCTTAAAACCTCATTCATCAATCTCATAAAAGTGCTTGGGGCACCTGTAAGCCCAAATGGCATCACCATCCATTCATATAAACCATATTTTGTCTTGAAGGCTGTTTTCCATTCATCACCTTCTTTCATCCTAATCTGATGATAGCCACTTCTAAGGTCAACCTTACTAAACCATTGTGCCCCAGCCAATTCATCCAACATATCATCAATTCTGGGAATGGGAAACCTATATTTCACTGTGATGTTATTGACACTCCTACTGTCTATGCACATTCTCCAAGTGCCATCTTTTTTTGGTACTAATAGGGTAGGGACAGCACAGGGGCTAAGACTCTCCCTCACATAGCCTCTCTCCAATAATTCTTCCACCTGCCTTTGCATCTCTTTAGCCTCTTCTGGGTTACATCTATAAGCTGGCTTGTTTGGTAAGGGTGCCCCTGGTATCAAATCAATCTGATGTTCTATTCCCCTTATAGGTGGCAATCCCTTGGGCAAATCTGTAGGGAAAACATCCTGAAATTCTTCTAAGAGGGACTGAATCTGCACTGGCACATTCTCCTGGATTTCTCCTGCTTCCTTGGTAAACATAACCCACAGCCATCCTAATTTTTTAAACTCTCTCTCACACACTTTCCTAGTAATCAACTGGAGAGGTGCTTGTGGTCTCTTGGATGGTGGAACAGCTTTATTAGGAGGTAAAGGAATTAAATTCTTCAACTTACCTTCATGTCTAATAGTATAAATGTTGGCATATCCATCATGCACTACCCTCCTGTCATACTGCCAAGGTCTGCCTAATAGGATATGGCAGGCACTCATGTTCAGCACATCACACAAAATCTGATCCTCATAGGTTCCTATGCTGATGTTCACTAGGCTTTGTTTGTTCACTGTCCCACTAGTCCTCTGGTCCAACCACCTTAATTTGTAAGGATGTGGGTGTGGTTGTGTAGGCATTTTCAGTTCCCTAATCAAATCTTGACTCACACAGTTAGTTTCACTACCCCCATCTATAATCAAATCACAGACTTTGCCTTTAATTCTACATTTGGTCTGGAATATTGACTCCCTTTGTTCTGACTTGGGTTCCTTTGCAGTGGTGTGAAAATTCCTCCTCAAGATGAAGGATTTATGTTCTAATTCAGGATAAAGGTCCTCCCTTAGGTCCTCCTCTTCCTCCCCAGATTCTTCTTCATACCTCACCAACATTCCCTGATCATTGACCCTATAAGTCCCCTCCTCATCTTCTTCTCTAGTACTGGGCCACACTTCCTCCTCTCTACCATTGATAGAAACTAACATGGTCTTAGGTCTCTCTATGTGCTGTAAATCTTTCCATTCTTGGGCTGTGAAAGCCCTACTGTTGGGGCATTCATTCTTAAAATGTCCAAAACCATGACACTTAAAGCATACTACACCTTTATTGGGGGAGTTGGTCTTGGCTTTTGGGGTCTCTGTTGTTTGTATGGTCTTATAGGTAGGGTTTTGGTTCAGGGTAGGTTTAGGCAAAGTAGTTGTGTTCCTCTGGTAACCAGTGTTAGTGTTCTGACTCCCCTTTCTTTTAGCATATTTTTCCATGGTCAAGGCATGATTACATGCCAGGGAGACTGTTAGATTGGGCACTAACTCTATTTTTTCCCTAAGTTCTTCCTTAAGTCCTGCCAAAAACTTCCCCACCCTCATTTCTTCTGTCTCTTGAACATTACACTGGACTGATAGTCTCTCCCAATCCTGAATGTAGTTAGCTACTGGCCTATTTCCTTGAGTAAGGGCATTCCATTGCACAAACAACTGCTGCCTATAAGTGGGTGGTACATACCTTCTTCTCAAGTTCTTTTTCAGTTTATCCCAGGTGTTAATTCTACCCCTCTCCTCTATTCTCCTTTGGTTTTGTACCCCTTCCAACCAAGTGGCTGCCAGTTTTGTAAGTTTAATCTTAGCAATCTTATATTGTTTATCAAGTGGAGTTTCCCTAAACTCAAAATAATTTTCTATCCTAGATTCCCATTCAAGATAATCCCCTGGATGGGTAGAATGTCCATCAAAGTCAGGCAAATCAATTCTAAGATTTCTATCTTCCTGATTCCTAGGGGTCTGGTGATTATTGGTATTGTCTGCCTCAGCCCTCTCATTATGTGCATGGGTTAGATTAGCAAAATCCTGTGCTAGTTGTTGCATCAAAGTGGTCATTTGTACCATTCTTTCCTCCATATCCATGATTAGCAACACAGTCAACACACAAATAAACTATTTATACTCACAGACAATCTTTTTGGCAGAAACACAACCAAGAATGAGGTTCTTGGTCTAAACAGAAGAGTAATTAACAAATCTACTGAATTATGAACACAATTAATTTTTAGGTGATAAAATGTAAAGGACTTCCCTGATCTTTGTTTCTGATTGCACTTTGTTTGATTGTTCACAACTGATTCTGACTGACTGAATTTTTGGATCCTAATGCTGTGCTCCTTCTGCCCTTGATCCTGAACTCGCTCTGATACCAAGTTGGACTGAATTTGGGAGGAAGATTGGTAGATATTCCTCACAAGTGAATGGCTGTTACTCCTACACAGAAGGTTGCTCACTGATGAATCAGAACTCCCCTTCTTTTAGGCAAAACTCAATCCCTGGTCTGTTCTTGGAACTTCTTGAATAGAATCTTGGAGGCTTCACTCACCCCTCAACCCTATTCTGATCTTCCCTCTCTAGGTTCACTCCCTAGGAGAGTCAATCTGGATCTTTGAGTGTGGCTTCACTCACTCACTCACAAAGAATCCCTCACTTTCTTGATTGTAGACACAATTAGGAAAATGAAAATATGAAAATTTATTTCAATCTCAAAACTGAGTTTTTACAAAGCCAAGCATCCCTATATATAGGGAGGGAAACAAACAAACATAACGGCTCTAACAAGATTACAAACTCTCAGCTTATTAATGATCACGTGCCATACTCATGGGCATAAAACAGAAACAAAACAACTAAAACAAGGAAAATAGGCACAGTGAACTGATCCTGCTTCCTGATGACTAGCCCACCTTGTGACTACTTTTTAGAGTTCCTGATGTATAGTCAGCAAAGTCCTGGGGCCTTGCCAGCTAGGACCATGTGCAGGGGTGACATTTATGCCTTGACCTAGGTCTGGTGTGCCCTGGCCTGTTCCCAGCCAACACAGCAAGGTCTGCTGACAGGCAGGTTCTGAACAAGTGTCCTGTGCCCTGTCAGTTTGATCTTCTGAGGTTGAAAGATGCTTTTCTGCCACTCCTTTGGGTCTCCCTTGGCTGGAACATGTTGCTAGCTCCATTAAGGACTCCTCCCTGGCTATGGTAAGGTCTGGCTGCCTTCCTTCTAGATTTGGTGCAACTTCTTCACCCAAACAGTGTTCTGTAGTCTTCCCTGAGGTCTTCCCTGAGGTTATGCCTTTTAAGACCTTGATTGCTGTTCCTGAACCAACTGGATTTGGTGCACATGATAGGTGCATTGTTTCCCATGTAGAGATGCTCCCCATCAACAACCTTGTTAAAGGATTTGAACCATTGTGTAGAATTGCAAACATGCCTCGATGCCCCCGAATCGATCCACCAAGACAAAGAATCATCTTGCATAGCACTAATATTAGTATTCAAAGATGAAAAACTCATATTACAATTTTCATTCAAAAATGCAAGATTACCTTGAGTGGATGGTCCTTTGCTTGTTGAAGCTTGACCACTCCCCTTTGCCTTCTTTTGCTTGTTCTTTAGAACGAAGCAATTTTTCCTTCGGTGCCCGGGTTTACCACACTCCCAACATACTTTTTGGTATTGGGAATAGTAGTCTTACCCTTGGAAGAATTATTTCTCTTTCTCTTATCTCCGGAACGGGATGGTGGTTTCCCTTCTGCAACCATGTTGATAGTGCCAACATTAGGATTTTCATCCTTTCGGTTCTCATGAACCCGTATGCTAGACTCAACAATAATGTGTTGTCCAAGATCAGAAAGTGTAATCTCCTCTCCTTTATGCTTTAGAGCATGTCTAACATCCCTCCAAGAGGGAGGGAATTTGTCTATAATGCTTGACACTAGAAGACCTCATCAATTTCAATTTTATACAATTTTAGGTTAGCATGCATCCTTTATAATTCATGAAATTGATCTATTATAGGGCGATCTTTTACCATTTTGTAAGAATTAAAATTACTTACTAGGAATTTCTTGGAGCTAGCATCCTCCGCCATGTATTGGTTCTCCAATGCATCCCACAACTCCTTTGCGGAATCATGTTATTGATAGATGTCAAATTAAGCATCTTGCATACCGTTGAGAATGTGTCCCCGGCAAATGAAATCATCGTTGTCCCATTTGGACCTCTTCCGATTTTGTTCAAGCACCTCGGTCTCCGGATCATCCGGCTTTGGTGCATCCGGCTTAGGTGAACTTATCACATAAGCCACGTTCAAGGTAGTGAGCATAAACATCATCTTCTTTTGCCAACGTCTAAAGTCGACGCCGACAAACTTTTCTAACTTAGCAAAGTTAGAGGTGAAATCCTTCATTGTTGCCATCGATGAAGAAAAGATATCACAAAAGATTATTGACGGTAGTAAATAATGCTAATACAAATTACAAGCGGGAATTTGTATAAACCCCTTTGTGTGATGAAAAAATGAAAATTACAATGATGATTACAATACTAAATATGATGAAGATTGTTTTGTAACGACAACCGTTACCCGGAAACTTGATACAAGTTGTAGGCGTGTGCTCACTTTCCTTTTGTGATATTTCCCCCACAAAGGTACTTGGGTTGATATGTGGAAATTCACAACGAGATACAAAAAACTTCAATATCCCTTAGTACTTAGGGTATATAACTTAACAACGATGTGTTTAGAAACTATGAGCAAAGGAGAGCTAAGTAAGAGTTAATTACTCTCTTAGATTAGCAAGAAAAAATGATAGAAGGAAGCAAGAAATTCAGAGAATTGGTGTATCCATCTCAATGCTAAGACACTCTATTTATACTCAAAGAGTATATAGAGGAGCCTAAGCTCATAATCACAATATTGATTATGATTGATTACAATCATAATCATCCAAATCAATGCCATTAACAATAGCATAATACTCCTCCATAAATCAGAGATTTAAGAACATTAAGATAGAATCCTAGGCATTTACTTCAAAGAAAACGGGAAGAAAAACGCAACGGTACAGTCCAGCCCCTACCGCCGAGTCGGCGGTGAGCTCTCCACCAGGATTGCCGACTCGGCGATACCTACTGACCTGACCATTGAATTTCCAGTAGCTAAAGCCGACTCGGCTTTAGCTCAAAAGGGGGAATCGCCTAGTCGGCTTTTTAGCCTGTCTTGGCTCCCGTTTTTCCTTGTTTTGTCGTATCTTTATATGCCTTACGGACCTAGTATTCAATACGTATTTGTCCCACTACTTTAGTAGCTTTTAGTGATTTATTAGGGACTTATAAATTGTCCCACTACCTTAGTAGTACTTAGTGATTATATTCAGGATTATTAGACACTAAATGTTCAACAAATAACACTAATAGCAACAACAACAACAACAACGAGAACAACAAACCCATAACCAATCAATCTACTTGGAAAAATAGTAGGGTATGTCCCTTTACAATGATAGCATGTATTCTCTTTGAAATACGCTATATGCTAAGCTCCAAACTAGTAATTCACATTGAAAATGACATTTCTAGCATTATCAACCTTCCTCAAAAACTTAGATACTAATCCTAAAAATACGAAAACTGAAAAAACGAAAATAACATCATTTACATAATAAGCAGATTTAATTTATAAAAAAAAAATACATTTTAGCTTCAAGTATCATCAACAAGAAATACCACATGATTGTGATTACGAGAGATATTTGAAAAATAAAGGATTCCTTTATATAGTATAATAACTAGATATATTAGAAAAATAAAGGATTATGAGAGAAGAAATACGAGAATGTGCATTATATTGGCTTCCTTTATGTATATAGAAGCAACTTCGCGAAAGTAATGCGCCTTGGCAATAATTGTGATTATTAACATCAGTAGTTGTAGTCCCTTGAAAGGCTTTGACCAAGCTACATTTCTAAAAATTAGTTTTATCAAAAGCTCTTTTGAAATTGAAAGGTTATTACGATACGACTTTATTGTGATTACTTATGTTGTTATTGTAATATGAGTTAGTAGTTCGGACTCGAGGGCCATCAATTAACTGAGTATATGGACACATTTCTCTCTAGTTAGGAAAATTGTCGTTGAGATGTGGACTATCTTCACCCTAGAGTGTCATAGCCTTAAATCTATGGGCCCATTTAAACTAAATTCCTTGTGCGCACAAAAATCTAGGACTAATGTTGTTTATAATCTTTTACTATCAACTTTATCTTTTTGGTTTATTTCTCATGTAATATTTTGTTTGGATCTTTTCTTCCAATTGAATTAAATCTGATTCCCTTATGACGATTTTATGAGTTAAGTCGATTTAAATGTTGTAGTGTCCATGTTGGGCTTTGTAACTGTGAAGTAGATTTAGTTATGCTGACCTTGTTGGAATATTATAGTTTCTTGTTAAGATGTTATGGGCTCTAGTATATTTGACTGAACTTGTGTTTAGTTATTATAGTTGTGCATTAGATTCTTGATCCATTTTTATGGGTTATGTTTGAGGTTTGAATCCCTTTGGGTTATCAAATCCTTGTAATGATCTAACTTACTTAGTTAACTAGTAAGCTGGGTTGTTCCACATGCAAATTCACTTTGCCATTACAACATAATTTGCTTTTAGTGGGATATATTTTGCGACATTTAATTTAAATATCGCTATTTTAAATTTCTTATTGTGTATATAGAGGATTTAGTGACATTTATTACACCCTTTAGCAGCATATTAAATAGTCACACTAAAGCTTTTAGCAACATAGGATCTAGTGATATTTCTCACAAATGTCACTATAGATTATAGTGACAATTACATATGCCACTAAAGATCAAATTAAGTGTAGCTAAATGACTTTATGGTGGAACTTAAAATAAAAACCAATAATTATTACACTAAAAATATGAACTAGTGGCAATAGTTTGGATTATTCTAGGTAATTTTTCCTTTTTTTAATGCCACTAAATCCAATGTTGCTAAAAGCTAAATTTTTTATAGTGTGCAAATTTAATGAAAAAAATTAGTACACTATCCCATTCTTGAATAGTGTTGTTTTAATTTTTTTTTTGTGTGTGTGTTTGATCACCTCCTTGTTTTGTGCATGTACCTAGTACATCTTGGAATGGTCATTATATTCAAGGAAACATTCGGTAATAATACAAACTCAATGAATCTATTTTTTTAAAAATGATAATTTTGCACGCTAGATTAGACATGCAACTAGTAAATTTAACTAGACATGTTTTGCTATGCACGAGATTAAACGAGTTGCATAAAGACAAGTAAGAGACAAAAAAAAAATTTAAGTACCCAAAACCAATTACCAAATACTAATTACCAATTACCACTCCAAGTCATTAATTTAATGAGTAGAAACTTTTGTTACAAATGAAAATAATAATTATGTATATCAAACAAACAACGCAATCATTAGCTACTTATGAAAATAATTACTTCATATCTTGCACGATTGTGTGCGCACACACAGACACTGACTGACAGCTATGTATAAAATTTTGCAAGGAAAGTCATGTTATCAAACACTTGAAATACTATGAATTAATACCAAATCATACAGGTCGTTTATAGTTATTTTTTAGAGTAGCTAGTGGCTACTCATTGATGGAACTTTTTCTATTATTGTCATGGCTTCCTTTGACGATGTTTTGAGTAAGAGCTTCCCCTAAACCTTCTCCTATACCTTCAATCAGTCCGCCCATAAACCCTACAACAACATGGGAAGCAATTTTAGCTGCAACGCCCAACATGCTTGGTTTCTCCGAATCAAGACCTTTGATTCCATTGGCATGGAGGCCATTCACCATACTTTTGGCACAAACGGCATGAAGGCAGTAATCACAGAGTGTGCATTGGTATACTTTCCCTGATCTCCTTTTCTTGCACTCACTACACAGCATATCTGTTGTACCTACTGAATTTGTGGTGGCTGGCATTATGACAAGGGAATGAGGGTGAGTCGGGAATTTCATCTTGGCTGATAGCATCGCACAACAAGGATGTATTTGAAAGCTACAAGCACTGCAGTGGAATAGGTATCCCTTTTCAGTCTTCCCACAAACCTCACATTTTGATCTCAATAGTCCTTTACCTATTTTTAAATTAAACGATTTATGAGTTGATAAGATTAGTGCTAACGAATTAGTGTAAGTGAAAAAAAAATGTATACCTATATCTTAAGCAAAACACACTGACATCATTACACCCCCAAACTTATGATGTGTCACCTCCTGGAGTAAAGTTTTCCCTCCAATATAGGGTGTTGATGTCATCCTAGTATATAATGGAATTGGACTTTCCATTATTATTGATTAATATTGATTCTCCTAATAATTATTATCATAATCAATACATTGAAATTGGTTAATTTTCTCAACAATGCCTAAATGCATTAGAATTGGTATATTTAATCAGAATATATAAATGCACTACTGGAAATGGTAAATGCAATCAACCTGTCAATAATCTACCTAATGTATATCTAGAGGTAAGGGAGGAGATTAAATGGTGAACGAAGATTGAAGATTAGAAAACGAATTTGCACTCATTTGACATTGTCGTTAAGTTTATGCTATAAATTTCTTTTATTATTTATTTATTTATTTAAAGGACACTACTTTAAATGTTTTTTATTCATAAATTCTTTAAGTGTCAATTACAATCTTATAGCAATCAATAAGATAATTGCGCTAATTACATAGATTCATCTCAATATTCAGATAGTCTCATATAAGATAAGATATTTTTCATTTCTCTTTGTATTATTATTTAAATTATTTTTTATATATAAATGATATCATCATTTAGAATATTTCAGGTAATTTAATATTGTAATACATGTTCAAAATTATTTATTAATATCAAAATTTATTCTTAACATAGTTTTTTATGCTTACTTATTCAAAAATAATATCAAAATAACATTGTTTAACATTACACGTAACATATAAAAAATATTTTTAAAATAAAAGTGATTAAATACTAGCTATTTTATGCAATTATTAATTCATTGAAAATCAATAATTTATAATTTACAGTTGGTTTTCTTTTTAAATAATCAAAAACAGCAAAAAGAAAAAAAATTGTGCTTGGCACGAGGATTATCTAGTAAGTGTAATATACCATACCAGGTTTAGGATAGAAAATAAGGTGGTGCTGAGAGTGAAGAGGATGGGCCTTAAGGACTGGAGGTGCTAAAGCACAGAAGTCATGAAGCTCAAAATTGCATTGTTGACATGTAAAACGAGAGCCAGCACCATACTCCTTGCAGCCCATGCAAGTAAAAGGGATTGGAAGCTCTAAATAAACCATCTTATGTTGTGGGTGGTTAGAATTAGTAATCCCATCTCCCAATAAAAGAGCATCAGCATCAGGGGACACTGGGAATTCTATTTTCTTCCCTTGATTATGATTTCTTTGTGGGATTTTTGATGATTCAGAGTGAGCCAACAATGGGACTGCTTGTGCAGCTACTTCCAATTCTGTTGTTGTTGTTGTTGGCCTAAAACTAGGAGCAGCAGCAGATCTCTTTACAATTAAGCTTGTTGTTGTTGAGTTTCTACATGATGATTTTCTGTACATCTTGTATTGATCTTACTTGTTTATTTGGAAATTTGACCTGAAACTAGAAAGGATTATGGTAACTTTCTTCCTAAAATTTTTTTTGAGGTATTATGAATTTCTTTGTATACTCGTGGAAATGGCAATACTAATTAATCAGATTATTTATAATGCTAGAGCTACAAAAGATGCTTTTTTGAAATGTTGTTAATTAGTACAAACTTTATTACCACTTTAGTGATAAGAGGTAGATCCAAGTATCAATCATTGTAATTGGACTTTTAAGGGAAAGGTTTATTATGTCCCCTAACCATATATATCATTAAAACTATATATGGATTGGTTAGAAGTTTGAACTTATATGTGTTCGGACTCGGATCATTTGGATCTGGGTCCCACCTTAAACACTTAACAAGAAAATCATCTCAAATATTTGCAATGAAATAGAATGGAAGAATATAAAAGTGTTGCTACAGTTTTTGTGGTAGCTTGTGACGAAGAGAAAATAAAAGCTTTTTCTAAGAGTAAGGAAGTTTTGACAAAAGAGGCAAATAATTATTTTTGCACAAACACTATGTGTGGATAGCAAATTAGAAGAGACAAGAAAAAAGGAAAGAGAAAGGAAAAGAAGAGGAGGGGTAAGGAGGAAGAGTACACAAGTTTGTTTAAAAGGGAAGCGAAGAAAAAAAGAGGAACAAGAGCAATTGTTTTCCCAATATTTCTCCATGTTCTCCTCATAAAAGGACAAGGGCAAGCTAAGTCTACGCCTAGGGCCCATAAAAAAAATTGGCTTATTGCCATTGCTAGGGTTTGAAACACTACGTAAACAAGACAAGCCTTTTGCCATCTTACTAGATGAAAATTTAGTACTAAATTTTATTGTTTAACATTATCAAAGAAACATTGATTGTTGTAATAAGCCAAAAACAAGGCATTTACATGCAATAATGATTATTTAACAATTATAATATTTTTAAGGGAAATGTCACGTGGTATCCATAAGGTTTTGGAGTTTTTTACGTGGTAACCAAAACTTATAAAAATCCCCATGCTAACCCTGAGGTTTACCAAATTGTTCCACCGTGACCTTTTTGCACATAATACGTTAGCAAAACGTTAGCAAACATTAATTTCGAAGCTTTAAGGTTGTTGTACACCTATCTATGTGACTCACCATTTCAAATGCCATCAGTTTCAACCTTTCCCCCCAAAATATGCGACTCACCATTTCAAATGCCATCAGTTAGCAAACATTAATTTCGAAGATTTATGGGGAAAATATGATTTTTATGAAAGATGGTAGAGTTAGAGTTTATGTTTTGGGGAAAAATGTTGAAACTTATAACATTTGAGATGGTAAGTCGTATAAATAGGCGTACAACAGTCATAAATCTTCAAAATTAACGTTGCTAATATTTTTCTGTGCAAAAAAGTCACGGTGGAACAATTACGTAAACCTTAAAGTTACCGCGTGAATTTTTGTAAAGTTTTGGTTGCCATGTGGAAAACCCTAAACCACAGGATTACCACGTGAAATTTTCCTATTTTTATTTCCCAAATTCTATGATTTTTTTTCTATGTATTGCAAACTATTATACATTACTTTTGTGTTTATTCGATTAATTTTACATTTATTGGTTTTATCTATGTTTTATGTTTCCTTACTTTGTTCTTTTTAGTTGTATCTGATTGATAGTGACATTTTATTTGAAGAAATAACATTATCAATTACGAGTAATATGGAACAAAAAAAATGATATAGTTAGAGTTCATAAATTATTTTTCACCCTAGGCCTTGGCCAACACTGTTCCAAAGAAGGGTTTTTGGTCCCAATTAGGGAACTTCAACTAGTTCCCATCTTGCAAGGGGTTCTATTGGTCCAGAGTAGAAGAATTCAACTAAAACATTTTTACTGGTATAAGGATTTGGATCCAAATTTAAGATCTCTTATCCAAATCATGGTTATTCGAATCTCGATCCTGATCAAACATATTCTACGATCCTACGATTGAAAATTAGGCAACCGATCCGGATCGTAGGTAGGATCTTAATATTGGTAGAATCGTACGATCCTACCATAGCTCCCGGATTTAAATGGTAGGAATGTAGGATCATAATGAGAATCCACGATCCGATCCGACAAGAGTAATTTCAATCATACAAAAATTCCATATAATCTAGATTTTACTAATGTTTATATATGGATATATCTAAACAATTATATTAATATGTCTAAAATTCATGTTTTTCTCGATTCACATTTTAAAAATGATTACTAAAGATATTCTTTTACAAAACTTAATAGTTGAACTCAAATAAGTGTTAATTTAAACCTTAAAACTTGAAAAAAGAATAAATACAACTAAAAATTAGTTATTTAAAGCATATCCATATTTGTAGAATTACACGATCTTACGATCTGATTCTACCGACTTCGATCCTACCCCTAAACGATCCTACGTAGAATTTCGATCCTAACAACCTTGATCCAGACACTTACAACGGTAAAGATATAAGAAAAAAATTTTAGTAGTAATAAAAAAAGAAACAAGGATCTCTTAAAGTCAATTCTCTATAAAAGCAAAATCATTGTTGTCTGGGTAGTTAGATGCTTAACTCGTAAAAAAAGGATTTATAAATAAAAGTTGATTATTCTTATTCCATAATTCAAAGTGTTTTGAAAAATGCAACCTATAGCTTTACTTCTTTAACGAAGCTAGTGCTTATTTTTTAAAGCTTCTATTAACATCTCTTAATTATTGTGAGTAAATCTAAAAAACTATTCTTCCTTATAAAAGTTCTCATTTTGTGTTTAGTGTGTTCATATGTTCTTCTCATAAAAAATATATTTCTTTATAACAAAAGTTTGGAAAAAAATATCCTAGTTTATCCTCATTTTTATATTTTAATAATGCTGATGGTCTTCATGTATCCTACACTAACTTAATTAATTTTAAAATATTTATATCTTTTATGGTCCCTATTTATTCCTGCTAACTTTATGAAAATTTATTTTTTATTAATAGTGCTCTGATATTTTTCCATTTCTTTAAAAAATTTTAATGTTTATTGTCCTTTTTTTCTCAATCAAATTTAATCTTGTGGCAATCAATAATTGAAATCTTTAATAAGATAAGTGGCAATGGTGGGGGCGAACCAACACATATAAATTGAAATATATTTGACTCTAATATGAATTTTGATTCCCCCTTTGATTATTTAGCAAGTTATTCCTTCTTCTCAATCAAAAATATTCTTTTGGAATATTTTATTAAGTTATATGGAAGATCTACGTTGCTCAATAAATAATTGATAAATGTAATCACACCATTGGTTTATTAATCACATATTGTACTCTTGGAAAATTAGTTGGAGAATAGACTTATAATATATAATATTTAATGCCAGTTTGGTACTCGGTAAATGTTGGCAATCATAATGGAAAATAGTGTCATTTTGGTAAAAAACTATCTCGACATATTCAATGTTCATGCTTATTCTTCTTCAACAATTTCATTTTCTTTACAAAATTCACTCTAATGCATCTTCTATTGAACATGTTAGGTGGTAATGAGATATTGTGAACAAAAAACTTTTTTATGATCAAACTTTCATTACCATGAGAATGACATTATACATATTAATGAAAATTTACACTACAAATTAATCTCATTACCACCAATTAGTAGTGCTAACCAAACAGACAGTAAACATTTTTCTTTAATTGTTGAGGATAAATATTTGAGCATACACATACTACTCATATGTTAAGTTCAAATGTATGTGTTTTATTTAAACACAAATTATTGGAGGAGATAATTTTGTTGTGAGACGTTCTTAAAACATAGGTTAAATAGCCTATAATTACAACAATTATTAGCATATGCGCTACTTGGTTTACGATCGTCTCACCGAAAAATGATTTTCCATGAGCGTTTGGGGTGTTCAAAAAAATCGAGCCCGCATTCTTAATGGCAGGTCAATTTATTAAAAAAGAAAATCTACCGAGTCGAGTACCCGACCCGCATTGACCGGATCGGGTCATAGGCCACAAAATACATTGAGTCGGATACCCGTTGACCCACTGTAGTAGAGAAAATATTTTACTTCCAAGATATACTAAAATAAAACCCTACAACTTAAAGGATTACTATTCGCACATATTATTTGGATACTCTAGCACTAGCAGTCAGAACTCAGAAGATATGATCAACCACTATTAGTGCAGCCTAATAATCCATCAGAAGCCAGACTTCTTCATTCCATACTTTCATTATTTGTTGCACAAATCCAACTTTGTTTGATTCATATTTTTCCACAAATACTTAATTTTGCTACATAAAATAATTTTTGCTGCTAGAGCGCCTATTACGCTACAATCAAAATGCCAAACATTATTAAAAAAAAAGACACCATAACTTTTTTAAAAAGCAACGTAATAAAAACTAGGTACCCGGTGTCCCGACCGATTATCTGAGTACCCGATATCCAAGTACTCGAATAAATTGCGTCGGGGCAGGGGTCGTTAAAACAAAGACACGACTTTTTGGGTACTCGAAAAGTCAGGTTCTCGGTTATGAACTCCCTTGATGACAGTAGTTGTTTAGTTAATAAACCCTGGATGGTCTCACATCTAAGGACAAGAAAGAGGTTAATTAACATATAAAATTAAAGGGATACTTACCCGTTAGCAGTTGGTTATAGTATGAAACTTCATAAGGTTTGTTTGCAAGTAACTTTCCTCATGTGTGAGTCTTGTTGTATAAGAACCCAATAACATTTATAATCACAAATTCTTGTAGAAGGTGGTCACACTATTAGACACAACCTATACATGAATTAAAACTGAATTGAGCTTATTTTAAAGGTCGTCTCTTTTAGAGAACATCTCTCACAAGAGCAGTTCATTAAAAGATAAATATATCATGGTATCATAGCTGACAATTTTTAATCAATAGAAAGAAAATATTTCTATCTTCCATGAAAACACATAGGGGTGTTTTTATAAGTAACTCACATGTAGAAAGACTGGAAAGATGTTTGCTAAAACATAAGCTTGATGGACTATTCTTCTTATTACAAACTGGTAAGATGGAATCTCATAAAGATTATTGTACGATGTTTAGTACTCTTCCTAATGTGGGTCTTGCTAGAAGTGTCCAATATGGCGGATCAACGCAACCGGTCAAGGGTCATCATTTCGAAACGGATTCAGTAAAGGGTCATGTTAATAACGAGTTGGGTCTTGTTTGACATTGATTTAAAGAGTTAAGTCAGGTCCAAATAGCTAAACGTGACAAAGTGAAAAATATTATATCAACAAACAATAATCATAGTTGTTAAAAATTGCAATTTGATTTACTATTCTACGATTTTATGACCTAAAATCAAGCGAGCAATCCAGATCATAAGTAGAACTGTAGTGTTGATAGAATCTTACAATTTTATCCATAATCTATACAAATGCGAGCAACTCTTTGACACTATTCACACTAGTGGAAAAAACGTTAAGGGCTGCGGTTTTTTAGCCCTTATGGGCTGCGTATTACGACCCCAGCCACTATTGGAGCAGCCCAAATAATAATTAAGGGGCTGCGGTCAAAATACGCAGCCAAAAATAAGGAAAGGGGCTGCGGACATGGGCCAAAAACCGCAGCCCTTAATACATTATAGGCACTGAATTAAGGCACTTAAGGGCTGCGGACATGGGCCAAAAACCGCAGCCCTTTAGTCAATTTAAAAAATAAAAAAAAAATCAAAATCTGAAAATGAAGAACATGAAGAAGAACATGAAAAACGAAATGGTCAAAATAACTTTAATGCTGTTAATAACTTATTGTTCTTCTTCATTAACAGCGATTAAAACCCAAAACGAAGTCGATTAAAACCCAAATCGAACATCAAACAAACAACAATCAAACAAAACCCAAAAAAACGAAATTGTCTGAAAATACAACATTTACAACATTTACAACAAATACAACATGATATTCGATTAAAACTCAAAAAAAACAGCAACATTTATAGATCTAAATTGACTTGAATTTTTGGCTTGAGGCAAGATCTAAAGTCGATTAAAACCCAAAAAAACGAAAAATTCAGATCTTCATACATACAAACTTGAGGGAAGAACTTGACTTGAATTCTTTCGGCTTGAGGCAAGATTAAAACCCAAAAAAAACAGCAACATTTATAGATCTGAAGTCGATTACCCACAAAAACGAAAAATCGAAATTGACTTGAATTCTTTCGGAAATTACCCAGAATTTTGGAAATTAAAACCAAAAAAAATGAAGGCTTTGAAATTATTTTGTTTAATTGAATGAATAAAGCTTTGAATGGAAATTAGGGAAGAACTTTGAATGAAGGCTTTGAGGGAAAATGGCTTAGAGTTTTGAGATGGGGTTTTATTAAAATTGAGATGAAGGAAACGGCGCATACTTTGAATGAGGGAAAATGGCTTAGGGTTTTATTAAGGGCTGAACGGCGCATATAATAAGCTGGGCTTAGGGTTTAGTCTCATTTTGGGCTGCGGACAAGTATGAAAACCGCAGCCCTTTTCATATTATTTTTTTTTGTTTAATTGTATATATTGAAGAGCATTAGGGGCTGCGGACAGTTAAAAAACCGCAGCCCTTTACCTAATTTTTTTTTGGCTACAGTTTGGGGCTGCGGGCAATAGACAAAACCGCAGCCCTTGTTAATTTTTTTTTTAACATATTTTTTTTACTCATATGGGCTGCGTATGCCTAAAAACCGCAGCCGATAAGTAGCAGCCAATAGCTTTTTTTCCACTAGTGTCACATGAATACCTCTTTTACCAACAATGTGCCACGTCACTACACTAGTGGAAAAAACCTTAAGGGCTGCGGTTTTTTAGCTTTTATGGGCTGCGGTTTTTGACCCCAGCCATTATTGTAGCAGCAAATAATATTAGATAAGGGCTGCGGTCAAAATACGCAGCCCAAAAAAGACTAAAGGGCTGCGGACATGTCAAAAAACCGCAGCCCTTTAGTCTTTTTTCAAAATAAATTTTTTTTTTTTTTTTTAAATTTTGTTTTTTTAAATTTTTTGAACATTGAACATCATCTTCATCTTCATCTAAAAACGAAAAACTGCAAATCGAACATTGAACATTACATAAAAAACGAAAAACGAAATGCAGATCGAAAAAAATTACAACTAAAAACGAAAAAATGCAGATCTTCGTATGTACAACCCAGAAAATCGAACTTACAAAAAAACGAAATCTGATTTACAACCCAGAAAATCGAACTTACAAAAAATGCAGATCTTCGTATGTACAACCCAAAAAATGCCCAGAAATTCTCGAACAAGTATTATCTTAAAACGAAAAAAACTTACAAAAAACGAAATAAATCTAATAATTTTCGTATATACAACCCAGAAAATCGAAAAAAAGTTATTAAAAAAAACGAAATAAATTAAAAAAAAAAGAAAAAAATTACAAAAAAACGAAAAACTATCAAAAAAGATGAACTTGAAGTCTTGTAGATCTTCGTATGAACTTGTAAAGAGATGAACTTGTAGATCTGGAACTTGTATGAACTTGTATGAAGTTTTCGTTTTCATTTTTGAAGAACAAAAACGAATTTTGGGCCACGTTTTTGTAGTTCTTCATTTCAATCTTGCCCAGATCTTCAATCTTGCCCAGAACAAAAATGAAAATTACAAAATCGAAAACAAGAGAACAAATCTTCGAACACAATAATCAAGACCAAAAAATTAAGGGTTTGAGATCTGGGCAAATCGAAATGAAGAACAGAAAATTACAAAATGAAGAACAAAATTACAAAAAAAACGAAAATTACAACAAAATCGAAATCAAACAAGAGAACAAATCTTCAATCTTGCCCAGATCTTCAATCCCAGATCTTCGAACACAAATTTGACAGATTTAGGGTTTGAGAAACGAAATGAAATGAAAAACGGCGCAAACACTAGTGAAGAGAACAAATCTTGCCGTTTTGTTTAATAATAAGGAAGAAGAAGAGGGCATCAGATCAGGCGCCATTTAGGGTTTGAGAAGGAGGAAGGAAGAAGGAGGATTTAGGGTTTGAGAATGAGGCGCCATTTAGGGTTTGAGAATGAGGGCATTAGATCAGGCGCCGTTTTGAATTTGTAGCAAGGAATTAGGGTTTATTTTAATGGGCTGGGCTTCAATGGCTGCGGGCAACAAAAAAAACCGCAGCCCTTCTCATTTTATTTTTTTTTGGAATTTAATTGTCTATATTGAAGAGTGTTTGGGGCTGCGGACATTTAAAAAACCGCAGCCCTTTACCTAATTTTTTTTTTGCTACAGTTTGGGGCTGCGGGCAATAGAAAAAACCGCAGCCCTTGTTAATTTTTTTTTTTTACAACATTTTTTTTACTCATATGGGCTGCGTATGCCTAAAAACCGCAGCCAATAAATAGCAGCCAATAGCTTTTTTTCCACTAGTGCTACCACATCTTCATCTATATTTATCTATCTATCTATATATCTATCTATCTAACCATTATCTATAAAATGTCCTTAAGAGACTAACACTATTCATCAACTGTAGATAGGGATGGTCACCGGTCCAAGACCCTGTTGGACACACCCCAGACCCGCCCCATTTTTAAGGGTCTGAGTCTTATTTTTTGAGACCCATCGGATCCGGGTCGGATCTGGATCTAAAAAAACATTTGCGGGTCCGGATCCAATATCCGGACCTTAGACTCGCTCTCGGACCCTTTTAAATATTAAATTGCCTATTTTTATTAGTCTTCCGTAGGAGTGTTCACCGGTCTAAACCCGGACCGGAATCGGTTTGACCGGAAGACCGAAATCTCAAAAATCTAAGACCGGAGACTGGTTAGACCGAAAATAATTTTTGAGACCCAAAATAAATTAAAAACAGAATATTTTAAAATAATTAGCAAATTAATTATTATAGAATTAACATATTTGAATTTAAAAATTATTTTGTGTTGAAATAAAATATTTGACGTTCTTTAAATAAATATATACATAATAATTGTAAATATTACTCGTCTTCCAGATCACTTTTTTGACATTCGGTCTCATCCGGTCCAACCCAAATTTTTCCGGGTTTAGACCGGACCGGACCGGAAACCTGGAATCGGAAAAAAGATAAGACCCGGAGACCGGACCGGATGCACCCGGACCGGTCTTATTATGCACACCCCTAGTTTTCCGTATGAATTCTGCCCCCAACACTTTTTTTTCTTCATATAATCATAATATATATATAAATAATATATATGTTACTTGCTAAGTGCTAACCTAATTACCCTTATTTCATGGACTCAAACTAGTGTTTATAATAGAATTTAAGCGTATATGGGCAACTCTAAGCGAGTAATTAGATGTTAAATTATTATTAAATATTTGTAAAATAGGATAATAACTCTATTACAAATATACGAAAAATATAATGACTTACAAATGTTTCGAATTTGACAAATCAAAGAGACTTTTGTTTAGACCCACTAAAAACGCTAGACCCATCAGATTCGGAAGGTCTACGTCTGGGTCTGAAAATTTTGGACCCTTAGGGTCCGGATCCGGATTTGGATATCAAAAATTAAAAGGGTTTGGGTTCGGGTCTGGTTGGACCCACTCCAGACCCGCCCCATGACCATCCCTAATTGTAAATGATGGCTTTGCCACGACACACATGTTTCTCACCACATAGCCCTTTTCATACTACTTTTCCTGATATATCCCTATTTTGCTATTTAGTCTCATTGATCATTGTATTTGTAATAGCCTGAGTTAAGCAAATCATATATTCAAATGTAAATATGAATTCTAGATCACACGTCGAACATTTAAGTTCAACTGTTTTTAGGACCGACGATGTTCTAGTGATAAGAAAATAAATAACAATAACGAAAATAAGAAATCAGCTGAAGTCTTAAGGTTTACAAGTTGAGAACCTACTAGCCTCATCCAAAACAAATTAATACTTAAAATAAAAAGCGTACTTGCGAAAAAATATAATAAAGTTCATTCGACAAAATTAACATAAGTCTACTAGTTCTATTGCTTGATTCTTCACAAACTAGCCTCACCTGCAAGTGAACCTGATAGTCGTTGAATGACAAGAACTTAGCAAGACAAAGAACATATACTAGTACACGTCAGAGACTTCTTACAATGCATTATATAGGTTACATACAAGCAATGAATTCATCTTAGCATGCAAAGGCTCTAATAGTTTAGATTAGATGTCATAATTTTGACTTTTCAAATCCTAACTCATGTCGTTGCCCATCTAGATCGAGTCGCCATAGTAATATCAAAGTATGGAGGAATACACATGGAAATGCTAATCTGAAGGCAACTCCGACCTAAGACATTGCCCGTCCTGTTCGGGTCGTCAAAGGTGAAGAATGCATATGATGTGCTCGATTTAGAGCACATTTATAGCCTCACTTTGGTGTCTTATCTCGGTGTTTTTATATTGTTTTATGCTCTATACACTCGATTTTACCTTGATCTTGTCTCCATGGTGTTTAGAGATCATTTCAGGTGTTTTCGGGAGATTTCGAGGTGATTCGGGTTGAGTTCGAGGCTTAGATATCAAAGTCGAAGGAAATGCACGCATTCCGAGGTGTTCTCATGTGTTTCGGGTCATCCCCGAATATATCAAGAAGATCGGAGCTCGTTTCGAGGTGTTTCGGGTTAGTTTGGGGCTTAAACGCCGAAGTCGAAGAAGTGGCACGCGTTTCGAGGCTCCCACATGTGTTTCGGGTCATCCCCGAAGATATCGTAAAGATCGGAGTTCGTTTCGAGGTGTTTCGGGCTAGTTTGAAGCTTAGACGTCAAGACCGAGGAAGTGGCACGCGTTTCGAGGCTCACACAAGTGTTTCGGGTCATCCCCGAAAGTATCGCAAAGTTCGGGGTTCGTCTAAAGAAGTTTGAAGCTTCATAGAGGCCAACAAACCTAGATTCGGGCGAATCTAGGCCTAGCTTCGGTCGAAGCTAAGTCAAGCAATCAAAGCCAAGTTTCAAATGCTACTGGAATAGCCGAATTGCAGCCCATTCGGGCGAATGTAGTGAGCTTCGGGCGAATGGCACTTTGGCTTCGGTCGAATCCTCAATTAAGCTCCCAAGTGCATTTTCCACAAGTTTCTGAAAATACCGAATTAAACACCCATTCGGTCGAATGCCATCAGGTTCGGGCGAAGCCTGGGTCAGCTTCGGGCGAATGGCTTGTAATTTCAGCGCAGCGATTTTTCTTTCGAAGCTTTCCACGTAGGATCTTTTTAGGGCTTTTGTTCCCACTTCTTGTAGCCTATTTAAGGGCACTTTTATGAACATACTCCCTATGCTTTGATAGAGAGAAACCCTCTCATCTATTGAACATCAAATTTATGCTTTCTTTCAATTCCAAACCCTAGAATAGATTTCTATTGCTTTCATTTACATTCCAAGCTTTGTAATTTCAATTCCCTTTCATTCAAGCACCTCTATTTATGTAAGTTTATCTTTCTATCTTTCTTTATTGCTTTCATTTGCTTTGTTTATGTTCATTCATGTCATTTAATGCTTTCCTCCTTTCATGTTTCATTTAATGCTTTGAATCTTGTTCTATTGCCTTCAAAACTTGTTCTTGCTTTGGTTATTGCTTCCTAGAGTAGTTGATAGTTAGTTTTCTTGCTTTGTCTTTCATTATTCTTAGTTTCTCTCTTGCCCTAATGCTTTCAATCATGTTTTCTTCCTTGTTCTTTGTTGTTTTCATTCCAAGCATGCTAGAGTAGATTTCTTAGGGGTTTTGGTTTGGTGAAACCCTAGGTTTGGTGAATGTTGTTCATATGCTAGATTAGGGTTGAGGTTGTTTTGGTTTGAATGATTGATATTCGATACATATCTTGTCCTGCCACTCCCTTGTGAGACATAGGGCGATTATGGGTCGTTCGTATTGACTATATGTCATCAACTTCCCCATGTCATCTAGAGTGTCTCTATTGAGCCATGCTCAATCTCCCTTGACTTAGCTTTGTGTGAAGAACATAGCATCGACCTAGGGTGAATCCTCACCAACCCCGTTTGTCTCCCATAGCTATCTTAATCTTGTTTATTGCTTTTCTTAGTTTAATTCAAAACACCCACCAACATACACACACTCTTTCCATCTACACTTAGCACATCATCTTTCTTAGCCCTTGTTCCTTGTGGTTCGATCCCCAAACTTACCTCTATACTCGCTATAGTTGTAACTAGGGTGTTTATAAATGTGTTTGATTAACCAAGGTTCTTAGCGTTAAACGACGCGTTAAAAACCCGTTATCAAAATGGCGCCGTTGCCGGGGAACAAGGCGTTTTAGTTAGCTTTTGTGCTTGTGTTGTCCATTTTATTGCTTTCTTTAGTTTTTGTTTAAATAATTCTTGCTTGTCAGTGCTTACGCTTGGTTTCTAGTGTTGTTTGCATGAGCTATACCACACGGAGATCACAGCTACAACTCATTCCATACAATCCAGAGATTCAAAGGGTCACTAGACGATCTCCTCCTCCTACTCCACGTCAATCGTCTAGGCCCAACCCACCTCCTCCAATGGCCGAGAATCAACCTTTATTTGGGCAATTCGGGACTCCGGGGTCAAGAGAGTTTCAAGAGGCCGTGGTACTACCTAATGCCCCACCGAACTTCTGCATAGACCCGCAAAACACAAGGATGGTTAAGGAAAACCCATTTTGCGGGCTAAGAAACGAATGTCCTCTCATACACTTGGAGGCATTCACGGAGAATTGTAGGTTCATACCTCAATGCCCTAACCACCCCGATTACATCAAGTTGTGCCTCTTTTCGGTTAGTCTAGCGGGGGATGCCAAGGATTGGTACAAATGTCTAGAGCCCAACTCCATCAGTACTTGGGAGCAATTGAGAACGGCATTCCTCGAAAGGTTCTATCCTACAAACCGCACACAAGATTGGCGCAAAAAGATCGCGTCATTCACTCAAGAAGAGGATGAGAGCCTATGTGCCGCTTGGACTAGATTTAAGGGTATGCTCCGAGCTTGCCCCCATCATGAATATGGGGAGAACCATTTGAATACCTTCTTCTACGACGGGCTCGATGATTCGACTAAGGCACTACTAGACTCCGCGGTCGGTGGGCAACTCTCAAAAATCCCATGCGACCGTGTGAAGGGTATGATCGAAGAGGTTGCCAAGAATAGCACTTGGGGTGGTGCAAGGGGGAGTAAGCAACAAAGGGGCGTGATGAATGGTGCAAACCTTGATTCAATTGGTGCAAAAATTGAAGCCATGATGGATAAGAAATTGTCCGAGCTTAAGCTAGCCCAAGCAAGCTCCAATGTCTCCGCCGCTAATGAAGCCAAGCGTTTCTCATGCCGTATTTGTGGGGGTACTAATCACGATGCATCTTATTGTGGGGGAAGAAGCCCGGACCATGTGGCATCGGTAAATTATGGGTCAAGTGCTTATGAAGGGGCCCAAGCGACGAACTTTGATGGGAATGGGTTCAATCCCGAATGTGTAGCGGCTATGGGTTATGGGAACCAAGGTCAAGGGTACTCTCAATACACGTTATTCAACAATCCGGCCTCCCGACCACCTTTCAATCCTAACAATGGTCAAGGAAACTTCAACCAAGGCTACAACAACTACAATCAAGCCGGTGGTGGTTTTCCTAGGCCCAATGGAAACAAGCCTTACCCACAAGCGCCACGACCCAACCCCAACCAATCATACCCAACCACCCAACCAATTCCTAACCCCACTCCCAACCAAGACTTCATGGCCACCCAATTGAGCACCTTAGCCCAACTCAATCAAACTTTGATCACTCAAATGGCTCAACTCCAAACCCAACAAAAGAATTTGGAGACCCAACTTGCTCAATTAACCCAACCACCTCCACCTATGCTTTTCCCATCCAACCCTCAACCTAACCCATCCACCCAACCTCCACCTCCTAATCAACCATCAAACCACCACACATGCAAGGCGATCTTCCTTAGATCGGGTTCTTCCTATCCGGGTCCAATTGAAGCCTCAAGTGATGATTTGGGTGATGGTCCTCCTATGGGTAATGATTTGCAAGATAATTTTGAGCATGAGCTTGGAGGAGAGGGTGAGAAAGAAATTCTTGAGGAAGGTTGCAAAGAAAAGAGAGAAGAAGAGGTTGAGAAAAGAGATGAAGGGAAAGAAAAAGAGAAGTTGGAGCAAGAGAAAAATTGGAGAGAAATGCAAGAGTGGCGTGCTCGTGAACATTTAAGTGGCCCACCCCTTCCTTTCCCATACAAGGTGGTGGAGAAGCAAATGCAAGCCAAATTTCTCAAGTTTCTTGAGCATATGAAGCGATTGGAAATGAAAATCCCGTTCTTGGAGGCAATGGAGCAAATGCCTCAATATGCCAAGTATTTGAAGTCACTCTTGGGGAACAAAAAGAGGCTTGAAAGTGAAGTTGTTAATTTACCGGAGCAAGTAAGTGCCATTGTTCAAGGCACTTGGGCTAAGAAAGAAAAGGCTAGAGGGCCCTTTGTTTTACCCGTTACCCTTGGGAACAAAAAGCCCAAGGGAGCACTTGCCGATTTGGGGGCCTCTATTAGCCTAATGCCGATGAGTATTGCTAAGCACCTTCCTTTCAAGCTTACACCATCCAAGAAATCCATCCAACTTGCCGACCGGAGCATTAAAGTACCTTGTGGGGAATTTGAGGATCTTCCTATCCAAGTGGGGAGCGTTGTTGTCCCATGTGATTTCGTTGTTCTAGACATGGTGGAAGACCCCTACACTCCCTTCATTCTTGGGCGAGATGCATTGAAGAGCTTGGGTGCCCTAATCGATTGTGAAGCCGAAACCATTACTATAAGGGTGCCCAATGAGCAAGCGATTTTTGGATTTGCTAAGTCTTCAAAAGAGCCCATGGTCGAGCAACTTTTCTCTCTTAATTTGGTTGATGATCCCAATGATGATAAGGTTGGAGGGCTTGATGTTCTTGATGCCCATGTGTTTAATGATGAGATGGTTGATGATGAAGTGATTTCATGTGATGAAGCGAGGAGGTTTGATGATGAGGAAAAGAAGAAGTTGGTTGATGTTGAGAAGGAGAAGTTTGTTCTTGTGCATTCCGAAAATGATGAAGAGGTTGATGGTATTGACAAGCAACCCCGCAAAAGGAAGCGGGTGAGAAAAAGAAAGAAAAAAGAATACAAAAAGAAGAAGATGGCTCCACCTAAGCTTGGGGGAGCCCCACATTTGAGTTTCCATCCGGGTGACCCCGGTTCTACATTGCACACTTCCTCCACTATTGCAAAGTGGAGAGTTTTGGGTCACCATGTACGAGGTGATGGTGATGCTAGGAGTGAGTCCGCTCCTAGCTCAGGTATGGTTTCTTTCCCTAGCTTTTCATTTGTTGCTTGAGCTGGTGGTTAGCTGTTGCGTCGAACTTAACGACGTTAAACAAAAGTACTTGCGGGAGATAACCCGGTGTTTGTTGTTGCATGATGTTTGCTTTGTTTTCTTTAGTTCCAATAATGCCTATCTATCGTTCTTTTGGTTTTTCTTTCGCCTTCCCCATCGCCGAGACGGCTCTTGAGCTAGCTTGGGGGAGGATGCGCTTACGCTTTCAAAATCCCGAAAGATTTGCATTATTGTAACTATTGCTTAGTTTTTCTTTTAGTTTTTCGCGTGTTTAGTTTGTTTAGTTTTTGTTTTGTTTAACTTGTATAGTTTCATGTTTAGGTTGTATAGTTGTGTTTTTATCCTTGCTTTCAATAAATGGTTGAGTTATGAGTCTTACATGCAAGCTTCTGTTGTGCACATTTCACGTCCTTATGCAAACTCGTATTTCCTTAGCCTTGTGCCTGTTTTGGGACCTAGAGTTCGACTGTTTTCCACATAGCTTGGGGGAATTGGGGTTTGCTTGGTTTGTGGCTTGGTTGTCTACCTTTAGAGGCGCATTTCGACTAGCCGTAAGGATTGAGCCTTCTTGGACTCCTTGCGAGTTCCATTCATTATGAGTGCTAGTTAGGGGATCTAAGTATTGTGTCGGTTCTTCTCCAGTATAGTCGACTTTTCTTGAGACCAGGGATGATAACACGTTCGCTAGAATTGAGCTACATAGCCAAATAGCCTACCTTGAACGATATTGACTTTAGGATGAGCCAAGTTTTTGCCTTTTCCTTTTCTTTTGTAGCCACATTATTTAGCCTCCACATGAGCCAAATATTCCCCCTTTTTACCTAGAGGATAGCTTTGTGATGGTGGGGTTGTTGTGTGTTACATGATGAGTAGGTTGTTGGTTATGATATTATGGTTGTTGGTTTTCATGACTCTATCCATTTCATGTCAAGCTCTTATTATTTTTCTCCCATTTCCTCTAGTGCTTTCATTATTATTATTCATACATACTCTATGTTTGAGGAGACCTTTCTCTTGTTTTTCATTGAGATTTTATACACATCATATTCATGTGAGTGAGAAGGTCGATGTTTTATTGGGAGATGAGCTTGGAGACACTTATGCTTATGAGATTTCATGTTTTTGGTGTTTGATGATGGAGATCATTGTACTTACATGTTATTGGGTTATTTATGGTTGTTGGATATGGTTTTTGGTTTGTCATGAGATGTTTGTGGGTTATTTGTTTAGGGTCACTTGCTATCCTCTACTTAGCTCCACATTCCCAAATGCATCCCACCTTAACCCTAAGCCAACATTACAACCCTTGTGCTAACCTGTTCGACTTGGTCCGATTAGTTTGTTCTGTGCTGGAGTTAGATATGACACAATCCCCATGATTCTCCCCTATTAGGTGTTTGATTCCCGACTCATCTTTAGTCGGAAGATTTTGAGCGAAACACGAACCATAATCAAACACATGAGCGTTATTGCATATTTCTCACATCTTTTGAGAAATTACCCGGGGAGTGTAGACTTGTGACCTCTTTAGGTAGTGGGTGGCATAGCCTGTGTTGTTGCTTGCCCTAGTGAACTCAAGCTTGTGGAATTTGTCGTTCTCTTTGGTATTGCGCTCTTTGAGACCATTGTACTTGCACACCTTTGGCTAGGGAAGAGTTTTGCCCATGCACATGCTTGTATTGTTTTGTTCTCCGCTCACCATGTTTGTTTGCTTTGGATTTGTGGGTCTCCTTCTGAAAACCCTCACGAGACCTTACTCGTCCTCTTTGGGAGACCTTGAGGTTTAAAGGGCTTGTCGTACGTGCTAAGTGCGACCGTGATTCCTACGACAGTGAGTATTAGGTTTTATTGCTTTCATAGTTTAGTTTTGTTTTGTTTTTGTAGTTAGTTTGTTTGTTGGGTGCCCATGTGCTTTCACGTTGTTCCTACCTAGTCTCTTTGCTAGGGACTAGCAAAGGCTAAGCTTGGGGGTGTTGATGTGCTCGATTTAGAGCACATTTATAGCCTCACTTTGGTGTCTTATCTCGGTGTTTTTATATTGTTTTATGCTCTATACACTCGATTTTACCTTGATCTTGTCTCCATGGTGTTTAGAGATCATTTCAGGTGTTTTCGGGAGATTTCGAGGTGATTCGGGTTGAGTTCGAGGCTTAGATATCAAAGTCGAAGGAAATGCACGCATTCCGAGGTGTTCTCATGTGTTTCGGGTCATCCCCGAATATATCAAGAAGATCGGAGCTCGTTTCGAGGTGTTTCGGGTTAGTTTGGGGCTTAAACGCCGAAGTCGAAGAAGTGGCACGCGTTTCGAGGCTCCCACATGTGTTTCGGGTCATCCCCGAAGATATCGTAAAGATCGGAGTTCGTTTCGAGGTGTTTCGGGCTAGTTTGAAGCTTAGACGTCAAGACCGAGGAAGTGGCACGCGTTTCGAGGCTCACACAAGTGTTTCGGGTCATCCCCGAAAGTATCGCAAAGTTCGGGGTTCGTCTAAAGAAGTTTGAAGCTTCATAGAGGCCAACAAACCTAGATTCGGGCGAATCTAGGCCTAGCTTCGGTCGAAGCTAAGTCAAGCAATCAAAGCCAAGTTTCAAATGCTACTGGAATAGCCGAATTGCAGCCCATTCGGGCGAATGTAGTGAGCTTCGGGCGAATGGCACTTTGGCTTCGGTCGAATCCTCAATTAAGCTCCCAAGTGCATTTTCCACAAGTTTCTGAAAATACCGAATTAAACACCCATTCGGTCGAATGCCATCAGGTTCGGGCGAAGCCTGGGTCAGCTTCGGGCGAATGGCTTGTAATTTCAGCGCAGCGATTTTTCTTTCGAAGCTTTCCACGTAGGATCTTTTTAGGGCTTTTGTTCCCACTTCTTGTAGCCTATTTAAGGGCACTTTTATGAACATACTCCCTATGCTTTGATAGAGAGAAACCCTCTCATCTATTGAACATCAAATTTATGCTTTCTTTCAATTCCAAACCCTAGAATAGATTTCTATTGCTTTCATTTACATTCCAAGCTTTGTAATTTCAATTCCCTTTCATTCAAGCACCTCTATTTATGTAAGTTTATCTTTCTATCTTTCTTTATTGCTTTCATTTGCTTTGTTTATGTTCATTCATGTCATTTAATGCTTTCCTCCTTTCATGTTTCATTTAATGCTTTGAATCTTGTTCTATTGCCTTCAAAACTTGTTCTTGCTTTGGTTATTGCTTCCTAGAGTAGTTGATAGTTAGTTTTCTTGCTTTGTCTTTCATTATTCTTAGTTTCTCTCTTGCCCTAATGCTTTCAATCATGTTTTCTTCCTTGTTCTTTGTTGTTTTCATTCCAAGCATGCTAGAGTAGATTTCTTAGGGGTTTTGGTTTGGTGAAACCCTAGGTTTGGTGAATGTTGTTCATATGCTAGATTAGGGTTGAGGTTGTTTTGGTTTGAATGATTGATATTCGATACATATCTTGTCCTGCCACTCCCTTGTGAGACATAGGGCGATTATGGGTCGTTCGTATTGACTATATGTCATCAACTTCCCCATGTCATCTAGAGTGTCTCTATTGAGCCATGCTCAATCTCCCTTGACTTAGCTTTGTGTGAAGAACATAGCATCGACCTAGGGTGAATCCTCACCAACCCCGTTTGTCTCCCATAGCTATCTTAATCTTGTTTATTGCTTTTCTTAGTTTAATTCAAAACACCCACCAACATACACACACTCTTTCCATCTACACTTAGCACATCATCTTTCTTAGCCCTTGTTCCTTGTGGTTCGATCCCCAAACTTACCTCTATACTCGCTATAGTTGTAACTAGGGTGTTTATAAATGTGTTTGATTAACCAAGGTTCTTAGCGTTAAACGACGCGTTAAAAACCCGTTATCAGCATACTCCTATGGTGACCGTAATAATCCACGAATTCTATGGGAACGAATAATAAAAATTCCAACCCTATAAGGGCACCAAATCTAATTTATACCAACCCAATCAAGGTTACAATGTGTTCATCCTCTAATTGTATGTTAAGATCCTTTCAAATTATTTGAGGTGTCTAAGAATTAAGTGGTATACAACATCACATGATAGAAGGAATACTGTAACAAACCATTTTTTTCTTAATCTTAAATATTTTGACAAATTAAATTATCGTTTCGTTTTATTCCGTTTTCCTTCCAAATATTCTACATGCTCCCAAATTCTTGATTTATTTTAATATTTTATTTCTCTTACAATAAGAATTTTAGGCTTAAAGTTTTATTTTATTATTATTATTATAATTATATTTTATAAATTTCCTTTTTTTCTCTCTTGAAATAATAATAATATTGTATTTTTAATATTAAGTCTAGCTAAGCTACCTATAATAACTTAATATTTTTACTTCCTATATTAATTTATGATAAAACATATAATAAAAATAAAAATAAAAGAAAGAAAATATCTTAAAAGCTTTTGAGTTGGCGTAAACTAGAATTAGGTGGCATGATTATAGGGATTTTCATTTTTTTTGCCTTATCTCTTAATTCCTTACCCATGAAGAAAAATAAAATTAGTAAATAAATTGAACTAATCCTAATCCTAATCCTATATATAGGAGTAACCAACCGTGCATGGGTAATAAAAAAAAGGAGGAGAAAATTAGAAAAAAAAAAAATTACTTTCCAATAAAAACTAATCCCTTAAAATATCTAAAAAAAACCTAGAAAAATTCCTTAAAAACCTCAAAAATTTCCTAATAATAGTATTTAGTACTCCCTCTGTTCTTCTAAGTTTGTCCACATTATTATAACGGGCAGTTTCATAAGTTTGTCCTATTTTGAATACTTTCCTATTTTGAAAAGGTTTATCTTCCATATACTCTCTTTATCCTTCATTTAACACTCAATTTCTCTCATAATATCAATACAATTATTAATTCATACCACTATTATAATAAAATAATACCCACTATCTATAAAGATTCTACCTTTCTTAATAAAATAATACCTACTATCTACAAAGATTCCACCTTTCTTAGTAAAATAATACACACTATCTACAAAAATTCCACTTTTCTTAATTTGTGTGAAATCTTCAAATATGACAATAAAAAAAGGACGGAGGGAGTATTAATTGTAAAAATTCAAGGGAACAAAGCTAATTTTGTGGCTAGAAGTCCTACAAATAAGGAAACACATTAATAGTGAAATTATTAAAGGTATAAATTCTTAAATATACTTATTTACATAAATTTGTGTTCATAAATTTTATATGTGTATAAAATATATAAATTAAATTTTCTATAAATTTTGGTGATTTAATTCATGTTGATTTAATTTATATGATTTATTCATTTTAATTGCCAAAAACCGCATAATTTGATATAATTTAATTTAAAATAGTAAATCCGAATATTTATGATGGAACTATTTATTTTATCATTTCTAATAAATAGACATTTAGAAATGAATTATTAACAAAATTAATATAACTAATTATAATACTAAAGACCCATTTAAGTTTTGGTTTAGTCTTAAACTAAATGATTATTTATATTTAAATTGTTATAAATTTTATTTTTATTATATATGTTATTGTAGTGTTGCATTTATCTAAACACAGTAACATGATAATTAAAAGGCTTGATAGTAAGGAAATGTCGAACCATGCTTCCGACATGTAAAAAAACGTGGGACGTGTTTTTGGGCACGTAAAATACGGCGAACACAGTAAAGTTATTTAACCTGAGTTGTGGCTCGAGCAACATTGTATTAGTGGAATGATGACTCCCACCAAGTTAGGGGTTTTGGTTTACCTTCCCCTAACAGGCCCTTACATATATCAAACAAAGATCATATGTGTTGCATTCATTACATAAGTAATCGGATTCCATGCCCTAACACTCAAGCAGAAGTGTTAGTAAATCACGCCCTGGTACTCAAGCAGAAGGACCAGAAGTTTAATACATAAAATTAGCATAAAAATGAATCCTCTATATTACATAAAACATTTCGCATATTGATTATTCTTTTGAAATGCACGTATGATCTTTGTTTGAACTGCAAGCTGTTTCCCTAGCTCCATTACAAATCCCACACAGGTCGTCAGACAGATGCATCCATTTATCTTTTCTATCCTTGGTAGCCAACCAATTTTGAACTGCAAGCCAGGTGATAAAGCGGGCACTCGGACTCGCCACATTCCTAATCATAATGTTCCCCCAGGAAGTCTTTGGCGCATCTGCAATTAAGAGGTCGTAGGCTCTTCCAATAACAAAGGAGCCCCCTTTGGTTATCTTCTCCCATCTCCCCATTTGCTCAAGTAAACTTCTCTGCTTGATGATCATTTTGAAACTCTACGAAGCATGAATGGATGGTATTACATCATGAATCTCGCGGTGTTTCAAGTACTAACTGTGTATCCATTTCACCCACAAATTCTCCTTATGCCGAGAAAGGTTCCATAGGTGTTTGAGAAGAGCGGACCTGTTCCAAGCGGCCCTGTTCCAGCTTTGAAGACTAGAGTTGTCAACCCAGCCCTAAGGGACCAAAGGTCGTATCGGGACATTGTCAAAGGCACAAACGCAAGGAACCAATTAGAGGAAGCAGAGGCAGCACCGGGAAACCAAAACACTCCTACCCAAGTAATAATCTCTTTAAACAAAAGCACTACTATGGAGGATAGGTTGAAATGTGCTATAATTGTGGAAGTTGAAAAACTGTATGATTGTGCAAGTGTTGAAGCTATTATCAAAGAAGCCCAATTACCTGTGGTTTGTGTTTCATCCCTCTCCCCTTTTAAATTAATGGTTTTCATGAAGGATTTAATGGGTGTAGAAAATGCTATAAAGGTTGGCTCTCCTTTGAAGGAAAATTTTGACAAAGTATATATATGGTCTGATGAATTATGTATAAAGGGGGTGGTGTGGGTTGAGTGTATAGGCATGCACCCTAAATGTTGCTCTTTTAATAGTTTCGAACAAATTGGGGAAAAATGGGGAACAATCATTCGAATGGAAGATCAATATGATGGTGTACATAGCCTTACATGTGCACGCCTATTGATAAGAACAACATTTATGGGAACAATTGATGAACATGTTAAAGTGCAATGGGAGGAGGGATCGTTTCATGTGTGGGTGAGAGAGCTTTATGGGTTGGATTATGTAGTAGCACAGGAAGATTCTGATGATGAGGGGTCCTTAGACTTAAATAAGCAAGAGGATGTTCATGGGATCACAACAACAAATGGGAATATTGCAAGGATATGTGATGGATCCTTAGCTCTGGGGACAGCCACAGGAAGTATGAAAGGGAATGGGATCACAGCAACCAGTGACTGTGATACACCACGGTCTGCACAGCATACACGACCTCTAGCACCGGAAAGTAGTGTCCAGCTCCTAATGCAAAGTCATGATTTTGAAAGGGTATGTGATGAACCTACTGAACATAATACAGTGATGTCTGAGCATAGGGGAGAGCCACGACATTCAGCACAACATACGCTTGATGCAAGTGAAGAAATAGATGAGATGAGGGTGTAGACTGTTATGGGTAGTGCTGAAATAGAGGTGTTGGATAAGGACGAAAATCAGACAACAAATGACGTAGCTAATATGCCTGATATAAGGGAGGAACGGGAATACAACATACAAACTCATGAAATTGATCAGCAGCATTTGGGAGTCACTGGATCAGCCGCAGCTGTGGACAAAAATGCGTTTGACCCAATGACATGTGACGCGATGTGTTGTGTGAATGATGTAGAGCAGGTTGGAGAAAAATTTGATAAAAATCAGCAGCAAACTACTGACCTACATGGAGCATTTGCAGTTTGGGAAGAGGATTTTGGTGATCCAATTACTTGGGAATCTCATGAATCTCGGGGTATAGTTGAAGTTGCAAACCGTTTCGATCCAATGGCACATTTAGAGATATTGGCCAGCAGCTCATTTGTGCCACACATTGTGCATGAAGAAAGAAGCTATAGGGTACACATGAATAATAACATACAGGCAGCAAGCTATAAAAGGCCAAGAGGAAGACCCAAAAGAAGCTCTAAAGTTTTGATTGATGGCAGTATGAGCTGCCCTCCTGCAGCAACCATGGTTCCGGAGATTGATTATATTTGGCACACAGTAAAACGGCTTGGAGTCACCTCAAGTGACGATGGGACTGTCCTCACGAGGCTTAGAAGATCGAAGAGATTCCTCAACGCGAAGAAAACCCCATTGTAAACGTGGGGTAGGAGAAATTTGGTGGTGTATAAATATTGATAATGAACTTTGTACTCTGAAACATAAGGGGCTTAGGGAAAGGAGAGAAAAGCTCTTCAATAAGACAAATGGTGCAAAAATACCATGTGGGCTTCATTGGGATGGTGGAAACAAAACACCGACGTCCGATCAAAAGAAGACTAAAAAGAATTTGGGGTTGCGATGGGCATGATTGGTGTGAATCCTTCGCAAGTGAGAATAATGGGGGAGGTATTATTACAATTTGGGATACAAAGTTCCTCACTGCTACAAGGAAGATAGTAAATGATCGATGGATTATTGTTGAAGGTCGCTTACATGTAACAAATGTCGATGTCTGCATAGGGGTTATATATGGGCCCAACGATAGGAGGGGAAGACAAGCACTCTTTGATGATCTAAAAGGTTTGTTACAAAACATTAACAAACCTATACTTATTATTGGGGACTTCAATGTGGTTCTTCACCCAGTGGAAAGACTCGGCCCTTTTAGATGTGATGCAAGCATAAGAGATTTTGCAGAGTGGGTTCAAGAGATGAGTCTAATTGATATACCTCTTCAGGGTCTTAAATTTACATGGCGCAGGAACAATTCAAGAAGTAAGCTAGATAGGATGCTATGCAGTAATGAGTGGTTGACATGGTTTCCTACTCTCAAATTGGAAGGCCTACCTAGAAGCCTCTCAGACCACAACCCTCTGGTACTAATTACAGAAGATAGGAGGAATTGGGGACCTAAACCCTTTAGATGCTATGATGCTTGGTTCCTTAACCCCGAATTCAAGAAGGTTGTTGTAAATGAGTGGAGAAACTTGCCAGGTATCCCTCTTCATCATAAGCTCAAGGCACTAAAGGGACCCTTGAAATCTTGGAGCCAACAGAACTTCGATCACATTGATGAGAGTATTAAAAAATTCGAGAATGTGGTACATGATCTTGAAAGAAAGGGAGATGATAGAGCTCTTAATGATGTCGAAGTGGCAAGACTTAGAGCGGCACAGTGCTACCTACATTCTTGGATTATCCGGAGAGAAAGAATTTGGAGACAGAGGGCAAGAACTTATGGGTTCCGATACAAAGACCTAAATACAAAATTCTTTCACGCGTCGACAATGCTTCGAAGAAGGCGCAATGAAATTGTCAAACTCTCCATCAATAATAGGGTGGTTCAAGGGGTCACAAACTTAAAGAAGGAACTCAGAGACTTTTTGAAACAGTCGCATTATTAATGAGGTTTTATTCGTCATTTTTAGCGCCTAATTTTTTTTTAATATTTGTCATTCACTAATTAAAATTTAATTAGTGATGGTAGAGATTTGAAAATTTTCTACGATGATTAGAAACTTGTTAAATCATAACGTGGTTATGAATCATAACAAGAAACGTAAACTTTGGAGGTAAAACTTAAAGTTGAGCAACTACCGATAATAGTTCGAGAAAATTTAATTATTACCCGATCGTATTATTTAAAGATGATGGGAGTAAATTAAATATTTCATACACATATACAAGTGATTTTAAACATATAATACAAGTTACATAACTTGTTACATGTACAACAATTTTTACCAAAACTTTAAACTATCTTAGATAAACCTTTCCTACACTATAATATATCAAAATGAGACAAAAACCACATCCAAAACAGCCCCAAACAGCAGCCCCAATAGCTGTCCCAAACCCTCTTTATACCCCTTTATACACTTACATACTCAAGCAAAACACTCTAACCAAAGTACCCTTTTGTTCTAACCTAGATTATGCATCATTACAAGCATGCAAGAGGATAATATTTGAAGCAAAGACACTCTATTTTCTGAATAAGAATTCAGCCATAAACACCCAACACATTGCTCCCAAGTTCATCCATGAACAACCACTAGCATCCTCCAAACTTTCAACTACTAAGACACCTTCTTTTCTCATCAAATCTTCTTCAAAAACTCATCTTATACTTCTGAAAATTTATGTTTATAAACTCAAATATTCCATAAAAATAATCTTCATTTCAAGAGCTTTCCATAGACACCAAACTTGAAGAAATCCACCAAGTATAGAGTAAGTTACATTCATTTCCTTATTCTACTAGTTTTTGTAAAACTTGTTCATGTAGAACACTTTTACTTGAATCTTTCTATAAACTAAAATCATTTTCATATGGATATTTTGTCTCTAAAACTAAGAAAAATCATCACTTATAAAATCTCTATAAAAAAAATGTTCTTTTCACAAACTTATATATCTTCTTACTTTAAAAATTTAAGTAAAATTATGAGACTTGATTAAGTATATATGTTGCTCAACATAATAAGTATACTCCAAATATGTTAAAATCATCACAAGTATTAGTTTAACAACTCCAACTAAGGAAAATTAAGTGCATGTTAGAAATCCAAAATTATTATTGATTTTTGGATAAATGCAATGTGTTTAGTTGAAGAGTTGGAGTTGAGGCTTGAAGGGCAAGGACCCGAAGTTGGAACCACTTCTAAGAACGCATCGGAGCTTACGTAGGAGCTTACGAAATACTTATATATATAGGCTTGGAGTCGAGGTATGTCACATGGGGTGATTTTTAAAGGGTTTAAGAACAAGTTGGGAAAGTTTTGTATGAACTTGTTTTTTAAAAAAAAATAAAATTCCCAAAGAGAAGTTCTTAAATCTTGAAAAATGATATCAAAATGATAATTTTGAGTATGCAATGATTTATTACATGTATTATTATTGTGGGCATCATGCATGTTGATTTTAAGAATTGTTATATGTTTAAAGGCATGATTTACACTACTTTGTGAAAGTAATTGTGATGGAAATGATTTTATGAACTTAGAAAATATTTGAAATGCATTTTAAGAGTAATTTCCGGTAGCTATATGTTAAAATAATCTCTTGAATAATTTTGTTGAAATTTATTCGTTAAATCGATATTTTAATGGGTTTTAAGGTGTTAAATACTCTTATTATGAAATATGGTACTACATAAACTCTTCATCATCAAAAATAATTAATAAAATCATATTATAATGTCTCCAACAAGATTTGGCCAGAATATAATTAATTTGTAATTTTTCATGATTTTTGAGTAATCGTTAAAATGTTTATCGGTAATTTGTTAAATAGTAAAATATAAAATAATTACTAAATGAAGACATATGGACTTGAAATTTTTGTCACATACTTATATTGACAGTAAATAAATTTGCTAAAATTTTGAGAAGATTTTGTTGACGTTTAAGGACCTTAATAATTTTTACTCGGATATTAATAATCGGTAAGTTAGAAAACGGTAAAATACAAAATAAATACTAAATGACGTGCTTTGAGCATGAAAAATTTATGAGACACTTATATAAACAGTAAATACATGTCGACAAGTTTATATGGATTTTCGTGACCATATATGGACTTAAATAAATTTTATTCGGTTTATCGGTAAAATAACAATATTAATTATTAAAAATGACCCACACGGTTTTTAATGGTTATTTAAAATTTTATATTCCTTAAAATAGTTTCTGGAACATCATAAAAGTTTTTATATTAATTTATTTGGACTTTAATAATTTAAACCGATTTTATTGATTTATCGATAAAATGTCTATATGAAAAAAAAATATAAATATTTTACATGACATTTATTATTTAAAATGAGCTAATAAAAGTATTATATGAATTCTAGAACTTTAGTAAAATTTTATTAAGCTAATTATTGATTATTTACTAATGTATCAAATTAATAAATATTGTTTAATATTTAAAAGTGTAATATTGTTAATTAAATTTGAGTAAAAATAGACCTATATCAAAAACTTATAATTTTGTTAGTAACCTACTACCTCATAGTGTAAAATAAGTTTTACTTAGATGTTTCTTAATATTTATGAATTTAAAACATTATTTAAATAACGGTAAATACCGTAATTGTCGAAACAAATCGTAAAATGATTATAAGTGCCATAACCAATCATAATCTGATGGGACAACATTAAACTCATTTTAATTAAGGTATTATAATAACTTGATTAACTTGGGTCTTGTTGGAGAATTAATATGTATTTTTTTTGTAAATCAATTATCGATTTTATTATCGGCAAAACTATTTCGTATGTAAGGAAATAATGTTTTATGAAATCTTTTGTCATAATGATTTTAAAGACTTATGAGCTATATCATAGTTATTTTGAATTAATTTCAAAACTCTTTGATTGAAACTAAACATTTTAGTGGTTTCCTTGAAAAATCGTCTTGAATTTTTAATTACTTTTTGTTGCAATGCATTTCCATACATGTAAGTGATGCCCCAATATAATACAAAGGTTATGTTTGATGATATGATTATGCTAAGCATGTTTTACCCATGTGAGAAATATTATGATTTGATTTTTGCTATATTGTAAAGAAAGTATGTTTTGCTATGTTGCAAATAAAAGATGTTTATCATAAGGAAAAAGTTAATATCTTTTTTTACTTTTCAAATGCTATTGAAATTACAAGGTATATATATATATATATATATATATATATATATATATATATATATATATATATATATATATATATATATATATATATATATATATATATATATATATATATATATATATATATATATATATATATATATATATATATATATATATATATACAAAAATGTTTTAGCCTAAATGGCGGGTACATATGCCACAGCAAATGTTGTGTGCATGATTAAACGGCTCACCAATGTTGAGCGCGTATTGTTCACAATACCATTGTGATACACTTGCCGGACATGTTGCGGACGGTAGACCGACTACCAAACGAGTCACAGGATGACTCACAGAGTACCCATGGAAACTTATGATATGAGTTTGAAATTGATTGGATCCATTGAGATCTTAAGATTTATGATGAAATTTGAGAATTTGAAATTACTATAAAACCATTGAACTGGGTTTGAATGATATTATGATTTATCAAATGAAAAAGCATCTTTCAAAATGAATTTACTCAAATCAAAAGGTTTTGATAATTTGTTTGACGGACACTAGTGTGTTTATACTCAGCCTTTTTGCTGATACTATACTTTCTATGTTTTTCAATGGTTTTGTTTTTAGAGTAAACCCCTATGGCACCTCGACGAAGAATGGATATGCGAGCGGAAGATGAACCCGAGTTGGAGTATGACTCCCCTTTTGTTTAGATCTCTTTATTGTATTTGAGAGACTATTAGTTTGGTTTTTTAGGTTTGGACTATTTTAAGGATGTAATTTGAACTTTGGACTTTTTTTCGATATGGTTGTAATTTCCCTTTATTTTAGACAGTTAAGACTTCCGTTATATTGCTTTGGTTGTTGTTCAAGTATTATACTTGGACATTGGTTATCCTTTAAGTAATCCCCTTTATTGTGTTGGCAAAAGCGAGCTTCCGCTTGATTAATACTAAATTCCAATTAGTCTTTGCCTTCATAATCCAGGGCGGTTACAGTTGGTATTAGAGCCAAGGCTTTGGAAGCATGTCTAAAATATTTGGAAAATTAGACAACTAGTCTAGTTTAGAGAAGTTTAAGTTTGGAGTAACCAATGAAAGTAATTAGGAAATAAACTTAAACTAAGGATTATTGGTAAAGAAATGATTTAAGTTGTAAGTCTAACTTAAATCAAATAATTAACTAAGTACCATTAGTAAACTAGAAGTCTTAAAGGTTCTTAGTAAGCAAGTGATGATCTAATTATGTGGCTAAGTTGCCTAAGCATGACGGTATATTAAGTTGAGGGTAAAGTCGTCATTAAAAGTGTTGGAATATCGAATGAGATGGAAATTGACAAGTTAGTAAGTTACTAAGTCAAAAATAATTAAGAAAGAGTGTTATGCATGTGCATACCTATTTGTCTTAAAGGCATAGTTATTAATTAGTTATTACCTCATGGCAGGAACCAGGAGGAAATCGGGGAAGGAATGGATCCCCAAGCCCAGCTGAATATCTTAACAGAGCAACTTAGAGTCATACAAGAGACCAATGCTCAATTAATTCAGCTTATAGCCAACCAACATGCTAGTGTGGATGACGAGACTAAGTTCTACAAAAGGCTTGCTACACACAGGCCTAAGACCTACAATGGTGCTACAGATCCAGTTGTCCTTGAAGATTGGATCAATGAAACTGAGAAAATTCTTGAGGTGGTGAATTGCCCAGAAAATATGAAGGTTAAACTTGCAGCATTCTATTTAGTAGGACCTGCAGAGCTTTGGTGGAGAGCCCTAAAGGGTGTCTCGTCTGCCTCCACATCTGCTGGTGGAGCAGCACAACCCACAAGTTGGACATGGGATGATTTCTTGAAGAAACTAAGGGAGAGGTTCTACCCAGCAGCTCTACAGAGACAAAAAGAATCAGAATTTCTTTACTTGAGGCAACATTCTCTTAGCGTTACTGAATATGCTAACAAATTCTTGGAGTTGGCTCGATTTGCTCCAGATTATGTGCTTAATGAGAAGAAAAAGATGGATCGTTTCTACAATGGTCTCAACTTCAGCTACCAAAAGTTGATGGGCCAATATGAGTCTTTTCAAGCTATGTATGAACATGCTGTGGAGAAAGAAATGGTCTGCAAGAGAGAGGAAGATATGAGGAAAAAGAGATCGGGTGGAGATCTGGGAGGTCTGAGCAAGAAGCCTAGAGCTGAGGGAAACTTCAAGGGGAATCAGAACCAAAACCCCAGAAACTTCCAAAACCAAAACCGCTTCAGTAGCAACAAAAACTCACAAAACTCCAATCCGTTAAAAAGTCAATTGTGCAACAAATGCAAGAAATGGCACTCAAAGGGAATCAACTGTGAGGGTAAAGCTGTGTGTCTGAATTGTGGAAAACCAGGTCATTTAGCTCGAGATTGTTGGGGTAAGAATCGGGGAAACCCTGGGAATGGTGGAGCACATTACTCAGGAAATCAGGGGAATCAGCGTAATAACTCTCAGCTCCGCCTTGAATATAAAGGCGGCAATAGAGCCTCATCTTCTGGAGGCCAAGGGAACCAGCGCCCGGGAGGAGGAAAATTCTTTGCCATTACTGTAGCGGGGGAGCCTAACACCTTTGTTCCTAAAACAGAAGGTAAAGTCATTTCCGGATTACTGTTATTGCTTGGTAAGTCCGCCCGAGTCTTATTTGATTCCGGGGCCGACAAGTCTTATGTTTCTAAGTCATTCGTGAGATCCTTAAACTGTTCTGTTAATGTATGCCCTATAATGCATAGAGTTGATTTACCCGATGGATCAACGGTATCATGTAATACAAAGTTGATTGGTTGCCCATTAGTGATCCAGGGTAAGGAGTTTCATGTAGACCTGGTTGTATTTGACTTAGGAGGGTTTGATGTTATTCTGGGAATGGACTGGCTAGGTAAACATAGGGCAGTGATTGAGTGCTATGAGAGAAATGTAAGGATTGGGAACAATCCAGGGGACCGAGTAGCTTTTAGTGATGGGACCATGCCTAATATTGAGCCAGAGATGATTGAGAGGCTTACCACATTTCCAAAGAGAGGTGGGGAAGCCTATGTCTACCACATGAGTGAATCAACATACAAGGAGGTTGACTTAAGCCAGATCTTGATAGTGCGAGAATTTTCTGACGTATTCCCTGATGATCTACCTGGGTTACCTCCAATGAGGGAGATAGATTTTCATATTGACTTAGTTCCAGGGTCAAGCCCGATATCAAAGGCACCGTATAGAATGGCACCACTTGAGTTGACTGAACTAAAAACCCAACTTGAGGAGTTACAAGACAAAGGGTTTATCAGACCAAGTGTGTCACCATGGGGGGCTCCAGTGTTGTTTGTGAAGAAGAAAGATGGGTCTTTGAGGCTATGTATTGACTATCGGGAGCTGAATAAAATCACAATCAAGAACAAGTACCCACTTCCTAGAATCGATGATCTATTTGATCAGTTGAAGGGAGCCGGAGTTTTCTCTAAAATTGACCTGAGATCTGGTTACCATCAGTTGAGGATAGCGGAAGAAGACATACCTAAAACTGCTTTTCGCACCAGGTATGGGCACTATGAGTTTAGAGTGATGCCATTTGGGTTAACCAATGCCCCTGCAGCATTCATGGACTTGATGAATCGAACATTCCACGACTATCTTGATAAGTTTGTAGTGGTTTTCATTGATGATATCTTGGTGTACTCTAAGAACGAGAAAGATCATGAGGAGCACTTAAGATTGGTATTGACACGATTGAGGGAAAGAAGCTTTTATGGGAAGTTGAGCAAGTGTGAATTTTGGTTGGATCGAGTTGTCTTTTTAGGTCATGTAATCTCAAAAGATGGCATAACGGTGGACCCCGAGAAGATAAAGACTATTATTGATTGGCCAGCACCGACTAGTGTAACTGAGGTTAGAAGCTTTATGGGTTTGGCAGGTTATTACCGAAGATATGTTGATGGGTTTTCTAAGATCGCACTACCGATCACCAGTTTGGTCCGAAAGAATACCAAGTTTGTGTGGTCACAAAAGTGCGAAGATGCCTTCCTAGAATTGAAGAAGAGGTTGACAACGGCTCCAGTGCTAGTATTGCCTGAGGATGGGAAAGAGTTCACGGTATACAGTGATGCATCTTTAGAAGGCTTGGGTTGTGTACTCATGCAAGAGGGGAAGGTGATTGCCTACGCTTCGAGACAATTGAGGCCAAATGAAAAGAACTACCCGGTGCACGATTTGGAATTAGCAGGAGTTATATTTGCCTTAAAAATTTGGAGGCATTATCTCTACGGCACTACTTGCAAGATCTACACCGATCACAAGAGTTTGACTTATCTGTTCACACAGAAGGAGCTTAACATGAGGCAGAGAAGGTGGCTAGAATTGATGAAAGATTATGACCTCACTTTGGAGTATCATCCCGGAAAAGCAAACCGTGTAGCAGACGCCTTAAGCCGAAAACCGAGGATGGTCATTAATGGACTAATTTCAGTACCCTACGAGATCTATAAGGAGATGAAGGAGCTAGAATTGATTGTGGTTAAGAAGGGATCATATGACAGTGTTCTAAATGCTATGAGTACAACGCCAAGTCTACATGAGGAAATACGTGAGCTACAACAGTATGATGACTTCTTGTCCGAGTTGAAGATTGGTATTGAAAAGGGTGCAGTTAAAGACTTCAGCATTGCTAAAGATGGGAGCATTCATCTAGAGGGAAGGTTATGCGTGCCCCGAGATCTTGAATTGATCGAGAAAATACTCAAAGAGGCACATTCGACTATGTATTCTGTCCACCCAGGACGGGATAAGATGCTAGCAGATCTGAAACAATACTTTTGGTGGATGAACATGAAGAAAGATGTCGAGGATTTCATAGCTCGATGTCTAGTATGTCAGCAAGTCAAGATTGACCATCAACGCACTCCGGGGGAATTGCAACCACTTCCTGTGCCTGAGTGGAAGTGGGAATCAGTGAGTATGGACTTTATTGTTGGATTGCCCCGTTCGAGAAGAGGAAATGATTCTATTTGGGTAATTGTTGATCGACTCACTAAGACGGCCAGATTTGTTCCTGCTAAAGTAACTTGGAAGGCAAAACAATTAGCCGATGCTTATGTGAAAGAAGTACTTAGACTACATGGTGTACCGAAGACAATAGTTTCAGATCGGGATACAAAATTTGTGGCTCGATTTTGGAATGAACTACAAAGGGCATTCGGCACCACCCTTAATTACAGCACCGCTTTTCACCCAGCTACAGATGGGCAGACAGAGAGGACCATCCAGACTCTAGAGGATATGCTTCGGGCATGTGCCCTTGATTTCCAGTGTTCGTGGGAGGACATCTTACCCTTGGTAGAATTCTCTTACAACAATAGCTACCAGAGTAGTATTGGTATGGCTCCGTATGAGGCCTTGTATGGTCAAAGGTGTAGGACACCGCTTTGCTGGGACACCGGGAGGCCCGGCGTGGTTGTTGGACCAGAGATGATAAGAGAGACCGCAGAACAAGTCAGAATCATTAGAGATCGGATGAAGGCTGCCCAAGATCGACAAAAATCCTACGCAGATCGTAGGAGGAGGAAACTTGAGTTCCAAGTCGGTGAGAAGGTGTTCCTTAAAGTCTCGCCGACGAAGGGAGTCAAGAGGTTCGGAATGCAAGGAAAGCTTGATCCTCGGTACATTGGACCCTATGAGATTTTGCGCAGAGTTGGGGAAGTAGCTTATGAGTTAGCACTACCACCACAGTTAGCTAAGGTTCATAATGTGTTCCATGTATCACAATTGCGCCGGTATGTATTTGATCCATCACACATTCTCCAGCATGAGCCGATTCAACTTGTTGAGAGCTTGCAGTATGAGGAGAAGCCTGTAAGGATCCTAGGTCGAGAGGTTAGAAAACTCCGTAGCCGCACGATTCCACTTGTGAAAGTGTTATGGAGTGGACAGGGTGACGATAGTGCTACTTGGGAAAAAGAGGACGACATGTTAATTAGATACCCTTATTTATTTGAGTGATGTATTGATAGCCATTAGTTTGAATTAGTTTCGAGGACGAAACTCTTGTAAGAAGGGAAGACTGAAACAGTCGCATTATTAATGAGGTTTTATTCGTCATTTTTAGCGCCTAATTTTTTTTAATATTTGTCATTCACTAATTAAAATTTAATTAGTGATGGTAGAGATTTGAAAATTTTCTACGATGATTAGAAACTTGTTAAATCATAACGTGGTTATGAATCATAACAAGAAACGTAAACTTTGGAGGTAAAACTTAAAGTTGAGCAACTACCGATAATAGTTCGAGAAAATTTAATTATTACCCGATCGTATTATTTAAAGATGATGGGAGTAAATTAAATATTTCATACACATATACAAGTGATTTTAAACATATAATACAAGTTACATAACTTGTTACATGTACAACAATTTTTACCAAAACTTTAAACTATCTTAGATAAACCTTTCCTACACTATAATAGATCAAAATGAGACAAAAACCACATCCAAAACAGCCCCAAACAGCAGCCCCAATAGCTGTCCCAAACCCTCTTTATACCCCTTTATACACTTACATACTCAAGCAAAACACTCTAACCAAAGTACCCTTTTGTTCTAACCTAGATTATGCATCATTACAAGCATGCAAGAGGATAATATTTGAAGCAAAGACACTCTATTTTCTGAATAAGAATTCAGCCATAAACACCCAACACATTGCTCCCAAGTTCATCCATGAACAACCACTAGCATCCTCCAAACTTTCAACTACTAAGACACCTTCTTTTCTCATCAAATCTTCTTCAAAAACTCATCTTATACTTCTGAAAATTTATGTTTATAAACTCAAATATTCCATAAAAATAATCTTCATTTCAAGAGCTTTCCATAGACACCAAACTTGAAGAAATCCACCAAGTATAGAGTAAGTTACATTCATTTCCTTATTCCACTAGTTTTTGTAAAACTTGTTCATGTAGAACACTTTTACTTGAATCTTTCTATAAACTAAAATCATTTTAATATGGATATTTTGTCTCTAAAACTAAGAAAAATCATCACTTATAAAATCTCTATAAAAAAAAATGTTCTTTTCACAAACTTATATATTTTCTTACTTTAAAAATTTAAGTAAAATTATGAGACTTGATTAAGTATATATGTTGCTCAACATAATAAGTATACTCCAAATATGTTAAAATCATCACAAGTATTAGTTTAACAACTCCAACTAAGGAAAATTAAGTGCATGTTAGAAATCCAAAATTATTATTGATTTTTGGATAAATGCAATGTGTTTAGTTGAAGAGTTGGAGTTGAGGCTTGAAGGGCAAGGACCCGAAGTTGGAACCACTTCTAAGAACGCATCGGAGCTTACGTAGGAGCTTACGAAATACTTATATAGGCTTGGAGTCGAGGTATGTCACATGGGGTGATTTTTAAAGGGTTTAAGAACAAGTTGGGAAAGTTTTGTATGAACTTGTTTTTTTTAAAAAAAAATAAAATTCCCAAAGAGAAGTTCTTAAATCTTGAAAAATGATATCAAAATGATAATTTTGAGTATGCAATGATTTATTACATGTATTATTATTGTGGGCATCATGCATGTTGATTTTAAGAATTGTTATATGTTTAAAGGCATGATTTACACTACTTTGTGAAAGTAATTGTGATGGAAATGATTTTATGAACTTAGAAAATATTTGAAATGCATTTTAAGAGTAATTTCCAGGTAGCTATATGTTAAAATAATCTCTTGAATAATTTTGTTGAAATTTATTCGTTAAATCGATATTTTAATGGGTTTTAAGGTGTTAAATACTCTTATTATGAAATATGGTACTACATAAACTCTTCATCATCAAAAATAATTAATAAAATCATATTATAATGTCTCCAACAAGATTTGGCCAGAATATAATTAATTTGTAATTTTTCATGATTTTTGAGTAATCGTTAAAATGTTTATCGGTAAATTGTTAAATAGTAAAATATAAAATAATTACTAAATGAAGACATATGGACTTGAAATTTTTGTCACATACTTATATGGACAGTAAATAAATTTGGTAAAATTTTGAGAAGATTTTGTTGACGTTTAAGGACCTTAATAATTTTTACTCGGATATTAATAATCGGTAAGTTAGAAAACGGTAAAATACAAAATAAATACTAAATGACGTGCTTTGAGCATGAAAAATTTATGAGACACTTATATAAACAGTAAATACATGTCGACAAGTTTATATGGATTTTCGTGACCATATATGGACTTAATAAATTTTAATTCGGTTTTATCGGTAAAATAACAATATTAATTATTAAAAATGACCCACACGGTTGTTTAATGGTTATTTAAAAATTTTATATTCCTTAAAATAGTTTTCTGGAACATCATAAAAGTTTTTATATTAATTTATTTGGACTTAAATAATTTTAAACCGATTTTATTGATTTATCGATAAAATGTCTATATGAAAAAAAAATATAATTATTTTACATGACATTTATTATTTAAAATGAGCTAATAAAAGTATTATATGAATTCTAGAACTTTAGTAAAATTTTATTAAGCTAATTATTGATTATTTACTAATGTATCAAATTAATAAATATTGTTTAATTATTTAAAAGTGTAATATTGTTAATTAAATTTGAGTAAAAATAGACCTATATCAAAAACTTATAATTTTGTTAGTAACCTACTGCTCATAGTGTAAAATAAGTTTTACTTAGATGTTTCTTAATATTTTATGAATTTAAAACATTATTTAAATAACGGTAAATACCGTAATTGTCGAAACAAATCGTAAAATGATTATAAGTGCCATAACCAATCATAATCTGATGGGACAACATTAAACTCATTTTAATTAAGGTATTATAATAGCTTGATTAACTTGGGTCTTGTTGGAGAATTAATATGTATTTTTTTTGTAAATCAATTATCGATTTTATTATCGGCAAAACTATTTCGTATGTAAGGAAATAATGTTTTATGAAATCTTTTGTCATAATGATTTAAAGACTTATGAGCTATATCATAGTTATTTTGAATTAATTTCAAAACTCTTTGATTGAAACTAAACATTTTAAGTGGTTCCTTGAAAAATCGTCTTGAATTTTTTAATTACTTTTTGTTGGCAATGCATTTCCATACATGTAAGTGATGCCCCCATATAATACAAAGGTTATGTTTGAGGATATGAGTTATGCTAGCATGTTTTTACCCATGTGAGAGAAATATTATGATTTTGATTTTTGCTATATTGTTAAGAAGGTATGTTTTTGCTATGTTGCAAATAAAAGATGTTTATCAAAAGGAAAAAGTTAATATTTTTTGACTTTTCAAAT